>RJWT010001481.1:0-47821 GCA_004365215.1 Cuniculus paca
GTGATGGACTCTGGTATGCAGGAGATCCACTTCGTAAACACTCGATTTCCTGTCCCCAGCCTTTCTCATCCCTTCTACTCCCTTTCCTAGCCTGGCCAAAGCCCCCACCTTCTCCTGTGATCTCTGTACATGCTGTCTGGCTTCTTTCATTCCAAGCCCTTCTCCCTTCTCTACAGCAGGGACCTTCAAAGTCATTTATTTGCATTCATCCTAAAAGAATTCTGAGAAGCAGTGCAGTCTCTTGGGGATTTTTATTTTGACATCTAAAAAACTATATAAGTTTATTATACAATTTGTTTTTCATTCTATTAAATGTATCTGGTGTACTCTAAATGCCATAGGGAATTGATTCCCATCATTGTTTCTGAAAAAAATTAGCTTTTCTTTAATTCCTGGAAATTTTACATTTTTTCCTCAAAACCCATAATTTTCACTTCATGCTCTCCTCAGGATATTTACCTAATGTAAACATTCTTCAAAGTTCTTGCTAATTATTATCGTACTTCAATCATTTAAAATAATATTATAGTTTCTTTTAACCATAAGATTCCAAAATTAAATATATGCAGAATCGATATGTATATTTGTAAATAAATAAACAGATCCTAGATTAATTATCATTAAAGATGTGAATAGTGCATAATCCCCAGAATATCTGTTGCTAACCATCAGGTTGGGCCAAATTAAGCCTTGACATGAACTGGGTGGCCTAGACCCTGAGCCAGCAAGGACTGAGGATTTGGTTCTTCTGCCTCTGGGAGAAGCTCCCCTCAATGCTAGGGTGGAGGGGTCAGTGTCCCCCACAACAGGTGACTGCCTCCTCTTGACCAAGTGAAGTGGGACCGAGGCAGTCCTGTGTGCTACCTGTCTGCAGTTACAGACAACTGCCTTTCTCAGACAACTGCTGGGAACTGGCACTAGCATTCCCACCCTCAGAGGGACAGGGTGCTACTGCTGATGAGCAAACCCAGGCGTGGATTGTGATGTGTTTCTGTACGGATGGGGAAGGAAGTTGAGGAGCTATAGTTTCTGCTTCACTTTATGGGTGACCCTTTGCACAATTTTTAATTGTGCGCTATGGGATTTGTCCTGAGCAATGTTGTATGACAGGTAGAGACCACAGAGAGATACACCATGCATAGAAAACATAGCTATATCTCAAATTCCAATAAATAATTTTTAATTATAAAAGTAAAATTTTACATAAAAGGAATCTCTTAATGAGATAAACTAACCTTTTTATTTCAATGGTTCTATGTATTTGGGTAGATTCTAATTTATTGTGAGAATAAAAAAATGCCTGGCATCAGTTTCTACTCTGTGCTTTGCTGTGTTGATGTAAGCACAAGCCAACCTTGCTGCTGTTATAAATAAGCAGAGTTGAGTGCAAGGAGTTACAACAACATGGTTCAATGCTTTGTAGGATTTTTTTTTATAGTTACATACCACAATCACATAGCAATTCATTAATCAAAAATCATACTTAGTGACCTAAGAGCTGAAACATTACTAAGTTTGTCTTCAATTTTTCTAGAAAGCCTAAACCTGGAAACTTCCTGATTTAAGACAGGATTTGCCATGCGGTCCTTCACTGTCCTTCACTATCTACATACTGGCACTGATGGTGCGTTGTCAAAGTGCCCTGGAGCCTGGAGCCTTGGGGTCTGGGTCTTTGCATTCTGGGAAGCACACTGTCACATTTGGGATGAGTGAGAGATTTCCTTTTTGTGTAAAATGGCAGGGAAATTGAGAAAATGGAACTCCAGGAGCTTTTCTGAAAGAACATTTTCAGGGAAGAGTACATCAATGTTTAAATCTTGGAAATTGAATTTCTTAAAATCAGTTGAATATGGGTGCTGCCTGGAAAAGCTTTGTGCCCAAGGTTTTGTGCTTGGTGTAGAAGTCTTGGCTATAGAGTGCTTTGATCTCCTTGTCAGGGAATTCTATGTCTTGCTTTTTCTGTGCAGTCCCCAGTTGAACTACTGACTTGCCGTACCTTTCAGCTTTCGCAGGATCTTACCTTTATGTTTGACTTCTGGTCTGTCATTCTGATTCTTTTTGCCCCACACTTTTCACAGAAAGGTGCTATTCTCAATGCTTGTGCTCATCCTCCTTTTGTTCATAACAGTCTTACTAAGATAGAAAGAAATACATATGAAGTTATATTAGCAAGTATGAAACACTGGAAAGATGTCTTAACCTCTTTGTAAGCCTTGGTTTCCTCACTTGTATCTACAGATCTACATCCATACAATAATCATGCTTCGAAGAAACCTCACTGGCTATGATACTGCCATTGCACAAAGCTTACAGATCTACCTCAGAGCATTGTCATTTATTATAGAGATTAAATAATGATAGCATTCTTGAATTTAAAACAGTGTTTGGTACATATTTGGTGTAGAAGTTTAACTTACTATTATCATGACTATCATTCTACATTTAAATTCACTAACCTACTCTGTGGTAAATAGTTGAAGGAAATACAGTATTGAGATGTATCTACAAATTTTATCTCCCACATATTTTGCCTTAAACTGTAGTTACTCATTTTGTATTTGCATCATATACTTTGTTCCAGGAACTAATAAATTCCTGGAGGGAGGGACAATTTCCTTTCTGGTTTAAAAAACCAATAGATGTTCTTGTTTCACTCATCTTTGTTTACTCTCTTGACTGTATACAGTAGCTTGCTCATAAGAAGTATTCAATAACTGTGGAACTGAATTATGTAAAAGCTCACCTTTCTTACTTGTGAAAGTCCTTAGTGGCTAATCATCTATTAAGTTGGTAACAGAAACTTCTTCTACTGTAGTTTCACAAAATAATAACAGCTCTCATGTTTGGTTAACAAGAAGAATAGAAAGATGCTTTGACGGGGCTGGGGATCTAGCTCAGCGGTCTAAGCGCCTGCCGGGCAAGCGCAAGGTCATGAGTTCAATCCCCGGTGCCGCAAAAAAAAAAAAAAAAAAAAAAAGATGCTTTGACTTTGCTCCAGGAACTAATGGTCTATGTGGAGACAGCTCCAGGTAAATGTTGTCTGGTCCATAATGAGACATCACAGGGGAGATTAAAATGCAAGGATTACAGGTCCAAAATTAAACCTCCATTTTATTTTTTGTGTTTTTGTCTTGCTAATGACTTTGTTTCTCACCAAAGAAAAGGCGAATATTCTTTGTGTATGTAGTTTTATAACTTACCCTTTTTTTTCAGGTTTTATTTTTTATTACACACGTATGCAGTATATAATGGGTGCATTTCTTGTGAGGAGTTGGTACATATACATCTTTTTTTCATCCCTTTTCCTTTCCATCCCTCTCCTTACCTTCTATCTGATGGTCTCCTTTCCTTTTGTAAAAGATCTATTTCCCTTTTTCCTATTATCTAGCTTTATTATGATCTTTATTTATGTTTTTGGCCCTTCATGTAAGAGAAATCATGATGTATTTAAGCTTGTGTGTCTAATTTACTTCACTTAACATTATGATCTCAATGTGTATCCATTTTCCTACAAATAACTCAAGCATATCCTTCTTTATGGACAGAGTAGTATCCATTGTGCATACATACCACATTTTCTTTATCCACTCATCTATTTATGGACGTATAGGCCACTCCCAAGATTTAGCTATTGTGAATTGCCACTATAAACATGGGTATGCATGCCACTATAATATAATGTCTTTAATTCTTTCTAGAAAATAACTAGAAGGAAATAACTAGTTTAAATTAAATTGCTAGTTTTAGTTTTTGAGGAATCTCCATGCTGATTTCCATAATGGTGGCAATAGTTTACATTCCCACCAACAATGCGGACTGATTCCTTTTTCCCTGCAGCCTGACCAGCAATTATTATTTGGTTTCTTGATGATAGTCATTCTTTCTGGATTAAGATGGAATCTTGGTGTTGTTTTAATTTGCATTTCTCTAATGGCCAGTTAAATTGAACATTTTTAATGTATTTGTTATTTGTACCTCTTTTACTTAGATGTGTCTATTCTTTTCAGTTGCCCAATTTTGATTTTTTTTTAATTTGGGGGAGTCTAATTTTTTTGAGCTCTTTATATATTTTAATATTAGTCTTGTCTGAGGAATAGCTGACAAAAACATTTCTCCAATTCTATAGGTTGTCTCTTTACTCTGGTGGTTGTTTACTTTGATATGCAGAAACTTTTTAATATGATATTATTCCATCTGTTGATTTTTGGTGTTATTTCTAATGCAGTTGTGGTTCTGTTCAGAAAGTCCTTGCCTATGCCTATATCTTCAAGAGTTTTACTTATTTTATTTAACATTTATTAACTTTAATTGCTGTATATGCACTTGAGAATATGGCTAGAAAGACCACTGGAGAGCTAGTTATGCTTAAAGTCTTTGGTTTTGGCATGTGCTGTATGTAGTATGTCCGATATGAATTACATTTCATTCTATCTTTGCTGAAATGAGTCTAATGATATGTTTGAAAAACCTCAGTTCATTGCTGAATTTAGCATGGTTTTCCTTCTAATCGGCTGTGACTTTTTTTTTTTTTATCAAATTCTACGTTGATATTCTCTTAGGAGCTATCCAGAAAGCATTTCTTCTGCTCATTCTTCATATCATCTTATCCTTGCTCTCTTCCTGGTGAGGCAAGTTAATGCCTGTAGTGTCATCACTCCTGTGACTGTGTCCGGAGGATGGGAGGCAGGAGGGAATGAGCCTGGCTCACTGCAGCTGGATTGGCTGAATTTTAGGAGCTGACGATTCCTGACTTGGTCTTGAGAGTGCTAACTATGATCCATTCATTCATTTAGAACCTGTGTATTCTTGGGCAAGTTGTTGCAATTTTCTTATCTTAGTTTTTGCCATTATCAACTAGGGATAGTAATGCCACAGGCCACCTAGTAGGGCTATCGTGAGGATTAGGTAAATAATGTGTGTGAAGCACTGATTATCCCACCTAGCACATGATAAGAATTCCTTAAATGATGATTGCATAATTATTTGTCATTTATGTCACTGATGAAATTATTAGGATTGATGTTCTCCATCACCCCTTCGGTTTAGATTCACCCCTTCAGTTTAGATTCACACCTAATGTCACAGAAATTCTTTTGGCATCTCAAAAGATTTAAGTATGGTAAATTTGTTTAAAATCACATATTATTCTATGAAAAAGAAATTGTAGCCATCTAAATTGTTATTTTAAGAAAAAAATGAAAAAGGAGTGTAACGTGAAGAATTTAGTATATTAAATATTAAGATGGCTTTAACAATAACCTCAAAATATAGTATGAAATTCAATAAAGAGATCAGCAAAACAAAATAAGAAACTCTCATGTCACTACGAGTGAGTGTAACATGTGCTAAGAGAGTTTGGAAGTTACACTCAGTCACTGGTGGGTACACCTGTCTTCAGAACGCTAGCATTATGACACCTTCATGCAGTGAACGTGTTCCCTGTGGGCCTCTTTCAGAATTCATTCACCAGCCCGTCATCAACAGTACAAGAAAATCGCATAAAAATAGAAAAATGAGTGTATCCACTATTTGGACAACAAGGTAGAACAAAAACCAGGAAATACGCCTAAGTACATTAACCAGTCTTCAGTCCACCAGAGGCTCAGGAAATGTTGAATTTTCCTGGGCAGCAGGGCTGGGAGTAGTGTTTCCTGCTATTAGTAGGAGGAAGCTAGAGAAATAGTTTGTCATTAAAAAAGAAAAAAAATCATAATTAAAAAATGCGCTATAACCTCTCAGTTACAAGTGTAGTCCTTTTTTTTTTTATTCATTGAGAGGCCTCTGTAGGGCCTACACATTTCCTGCCACACAGCAGACACTTGTTAGGAGTTGGCTGGTTCTCGGATAACAATCACAGAGATGGATGATCCTCAGATGTCAATCAGAGAGCTTGCTAATCAGCCACTGCCCCTTTGCTCATGAAGTCCAGTTCCGTCTCTGATCTCTTTCATACAGTACTTTTGGACACCTCTAGTAACTTAAAGTTTCATGCACTCTTAAACAGAAAAGTCACTTATCCCTGTTCTAAAGCTGTGGATTATATAGAATTGCACTGCTATCTAATATTTTATTTTAATTTATTGTTTGTTTGTTTATTTATTTATTTATTTATTTTTTGCAGCACCAGGGATCGAACTCATGACCTCGAGCTTGCCAGGCAGGCATCTAAGCCACTGAGCTAAATCCCCAGCCCCTATGTAATATTTTAATAGTAATGTGTTCAACTGGCTGTGTGGCCATAAGAAAATCTCTTCAGTGTGATGATGAAGCGACTGTACTTAAGAAATTATCAGAGGCAGCTGTAGCAGCCTGTGAGCACCCTGTGGTAGCACTGTAACAAATAGTATAAACAGCAATGTCATTAGATGCGTGTCATGACTTTAAAAAAAATCTCGACACCCAAACGGTGTTTTACACGTGTACCGTTGTACTTTTAATGTTATATAATTAGTTTAAGTGATTAGATTAATTAGCTTAAGGAGTCTAATGATTGTTCTCTTTAAGAAATTTGAATCATCATTTACATTTTTTTTTTTTTGGTACTAGGAATCGAACCCAGGGCCTCGCGGTTGCCAGGCAGGTGCTGCACAGCTGAGCTACATTTCCGGCCCTCATCTTTTAAATTTTTTATGCCGAGCACATAACATTTTGAACGATTGTTCATATCTGATACTTAGCCATACGTTTACTAGAGTTTGAATTGGATTCTTTATTAAAGACAGAGCACTGCTCTGAAAGCTCTTTTCTCCCTGAATTTTCTTTTTCCCATTTTTGGCTAAGAAAGCATTTGGAGTGATTCCATCATGTTTACCGAGGTCTTCCCTTAAGAGATTAGGGGATTAAACAATAAAAGAAGGAAAAGTGAAATTGCCAGTAGGTGGCTCACTATGAATGTGCTTGGGACATGATCAGAAATGTAACCCCTCCTCCACTTATCCTTTGTTTTTCAACCCCTGCTGCTTTGAGCCTTTCTCTGTAAAGTCTGAGTCATTTGAGGGGTGAGGGGGGAAGAGAGGAAAAAGAGAAGCAAGGAAGCATGCACCAGCCTGGAGAGCCAGAACAGCAAGGCCCCATCTTACTCCGAGTGGTCCCAAAATGTAGCCCAGTCCCAGTTTTTTTCCACACACAATTGCTTGTTCTTTTGTTCCTTGTGTCCTTGGCAAAGACTGAAAGAACTAAGCCTCTAATACTTGGGCCCTCTTGTGTCAGTTAAGAAATAATAAGCCATTGTCTTCATTAAGCCACCCTTGTTTTAGTAAATAGAATCCAGATACCGGAGAGGGAACATTTTGAAGGGGGGCAGAATCAAACCAGAGATGCTTTCCAAAATTCCCCAGAGAAACTGTTTTTTTCCTCCTATTTTATTGCTCCTTACTGAAAAGATTCATATTCAAATGGGTTGAGGTTGTGAATAGTTGCTTGCACATTCTCATGCACCCAGGAAGGCTATGATTATGGCTAATTACAATGAAGAATGAAGCCCTAACAAGAGTGCTCGATCAGATTGTTGCTCAAGCATGAAGTAACCAAGGCCGGCCAGTGGAGGTGTGATTTTCATAATTACAAACAATGTGGCTATTTGAAAAATGCTTAGTAAATCTGTTCAAGACAAAATAAGGTCTAATTAATCACTTTAGGCTCTAAGTTCTCCAGATGATCCGTTCGCTCTGTTTTTTTCCGGGTTTTTTTTTTTTTTTTGGTTTGTTTTGCTCTGAATTTTGGGCCTTTGATAAACTAAATCTAAGCATATACTGTGTTCTTGTTGCCCACACTTTGATTTGTTGGAGGAATGCAACAGGGTTGCCTGTTCCCGAGTCTTCTTTTCTGCCAATTATGTTGCAACTTGCTCCAATGCAGATTCACAGAAGATTTTTAAAAATAAAATGTGCATATTCTTATTATTTGATGGGAAGGGATTTCATGAAAAGTTACTACAAAACGTAACTATTAATTTAGTAACATATTGATACAATCATTGTATTGACATATGTTAACTTTTGAATCCCCTATGAATCCTGTTTCTGACCCTTGAGTAAGATCTAACTGTATCACAGGAACAAAAAATTATATATTTTCCTTGCCCATAGAAAGGCTTATGGCTGAAACAACTCTAACAAAATACATGAACAAGAGAGAAGCATAAGCAATGTAATTAATGGGAGTGTGTTGTGTCATTGGCATCTTCAGAAGTGAAGACCCACAGAAACAGACAGAGCTGTGTGTTTTTAATGACTGTGGTACAGTCTGTGACTGGAAGACAGCAGATATGACGAGATGGTCATAAACTAGGGATGTGGGGGTGGCGAGGCCCATGGACTCAATTTCTTCCCTTCCTTCCTTTTTTCATGACCTTCCTTCTCTTCTGATATAGATATAGGGCAGGAAGTCTGTCCCATAAGGGCCTGCAGAGAGGAAGGGAAAGTAGGAGGAAACTGATCCTCCTAGGTTCCATCATGGCCTATCTGGGGAGGAAAGGGAGAGAGGAGTTCTACATTCTGCAGCCCACTGTGGGAGAAAGGAGACAGGGGGAAGTAGAGAGGCCTTCCTACCTCTGTGGTGCCTTCAGTTTCCTTCAGTGGACAATGCTCCACTGGCTGAGACACCATATTTTGGGGTTTCATGTTCTTAATCCTGATATACCCTAAACTGGAGTCCTACATAAAGGCAAAATTATGATGCAGGAGTTTATATATGCCCAAGCATCATGTTTTTTCCCAAAATGTGCTTGAACTGAAGATGTCTTGAGCTTTTTTTTTTCTGTCTGCCAATCCATACTCTTTTTTTTCGCTTGTCTGAAAATAGGTTAATAAAATGGCTCAAATTACTTAAAAACAAAAATGCAGTGATTTTTAAAAAATTAAGTAAATTAAGTAATTTAATGCATTCATCTTTGTATGTATGTATCTATACATGTATGTATGTATTATATCTAATAGAATGAACTCTGCCCAACTTTTTGAGGTGTTACATTAATTTTGCTTTATTTGATTTCTATATATTGGTTTCTATATATGGACCAAAAGAACTGTCTTTTCCTAACTGAAATAACATGGTGAGAAATTAAACAACTCAGATTTTGATTTAAGGGGTGGCGGGGTTCTGAGCACGCTGCCCCGAGCACGCTGCCCCCAAATATGGCACGTTGGCAGTTGTTCAGATCTTTTCCTACCCTCCTTTTTTCCCACTTCCTTTTCTCCTCCAAGATGGATCATAGAGACTTACATTTCTCTTCCCAAAGCAAGCCATAAAGCCCAACAGGTCACTTTCTGATCTCCCTTCGAGAAGACCCTCAAATCAGTGTCCTGTCCCCTGCAGAGGTCAAGAGAACACACAGGCTGACTTCTCACCCTTAGAACACACCAGCTTTGTCCTATCAAATTTCTAAAAGGATTGATCAAAACTACAGTGAATGCATTTTTTAAAAAACTTATTACAAGAGCATTATTACAAACTTCTTTAAAGACATGTTACAAAGACCAATGGGATATGTGTATTCAAAGCAAGAGGGAGTATTTTGACTATTTTGAGGAGAAGTAATAGCAGAGTGTCTTTACAGTAATAAAAACATAAATTATGCATCTTTTACTGTAGTAAAAATTTAAATTTAATCATTCACTATGTTTCTTTATCATGCCTCATTGATGAAATATTACTGGAAATTTCTATCAAATAAAACCATTACAGTGTGTCCTAATCCATCTTTTTCACAAGATCTAGCACTGTATGACTTCTAGCTCTTTCCCCAAAGTCAAAATAACCAGGAAAGATAAATGTCTTGAATTAGCTGTCAAAGCAGCCAGGACAGCACAACAAAAGATATTTATGAAAGAGGACTTCCAGAACTGCTCAGGAAGTGGCAAGAATGATGGGATAAATGTGTTCAAAGCAAGGAGTATTTGAGGGGAATTAACGATGATATCGTTTTACTATAATAAATTTTATTTTATTTTGTTCTAATTTAATTTTATTTATTTTTGAGATAGGATCTCTCTGTATAGTTTAGGTTGGCCTCAAACTGCAGTGATCCTCCTGCCTCAGCCACCTGGGAGCTGGGATTACAGGTGTGTGCCACCATGCTGAGCAAAGCAAACTTTAAAAAAATTTAAACATTCACCACAGTGTTTGAACATTTAGCATTGTATTTGATCATACCTGGTATATGACAGTCTAGTACTCACTGAATCTAAGCATAAAAATGCAGCCTTTTTTTGGTTTTTTGTTTTTTGCAACAGTGTCTCTCCATGTAGTTCAGACTAGCCTTGAACTCACTATGTAGCCCAAGTTGGTCTGGAACTCATGGCAATGCTCCTACCACAGCCTCCAGCATTTTGGGAGTATAGGCGTGCACCGCCATGCCTGGCTTCCTCTGAGCTTTTTGAGTCTTCATTTCTGGCTCATGTCAAATTTTGATTAAATAAATTTGTTATGCTTGTCAATCGTTAATCTTTCTTTTCTTATAGGGTTCTCAGTCATGTGTCTTGCAATGAGTTAGAAAAACATTTTTTTCTCTCTTCCCTATAAGATCACTGGATCTTACAACCTTGACTACTGTTTTATCTAAAAGGTTGGGGAGGGGGAGAAGATAAGAACAACAACAAAAGGCCAATCTTTACATAGATATCTTTTTATTTTAACTATAACATAACATAGATTATCCATAAAATGAGACAAATACTAAAATTACTAGTTTCCTTAGGATAAAAAGAAAATATTCTTGTATTGGGAAAGAAATAATTCCATGCAGGGCTGGGGATCTAGCTCAGTGGTCTAAGCGCCTGCCTGGCAAGCGCAAGGTCATGAGTTCAATCCCCGGTGCCGCAAAAAAAAAAGAAGAAATAATTCCATGCATAGCTAGAAATCTCTGTATCTGAATTCTCTAAAATCTACTAATTTTTAAGTAGAAGGTTTTTCTATTGATTTTCATCAAATTAATATTTTATATAAGAAAAATAGATAAAATGACAATTAATGCAGGGAAAAATGAGTAGAGTCTTGTCTTAATTTGAAAATTATACTCTCTTTATAGTATAACATGCCAGCTTGATGGTCTAATAGCAATATAAAATTAATCACCTTTACTTTATTCGCTTAGTTTTTATTTAATCAATGATTTGGAGTTTTTGACCTGAACAATGTCCAGTTAAAAATCATTGTTGTGCTGGGCGTGGTGGCTCATGCCTGTAATCTCTGCACTCAGGAGTCTGAGACAGGAGGATCATTGCAAGTTCAAGACCAGCCTGGGCTACAAAGTGAGATCAAGGCCAGCCTGAATGGCATAGTGAGACCCTGTCTCAAAAAAAAGACAAAGGCTGGGGATTTGGCTCAGTGGCCTAAGCTCCTGCCTGGTGAGCGTGAGGTCCTGAGTTCAATCCTGGTGCTGCAAAAAAAAAAAAAAAAAAAAATGTTGTTAATATTTTAACTATCCAAAATACAGGGTTTTTTGGGTTTTTTTAAAAAGAATTTGATGGTATAAAATATTTGCTAGCATTTGCTTTATTAAGTTGTGATTTAATATGTATGGTTTATAACCAACTCCTGACTGACCAGTATACTTTTGTCAATTTTTAGATTTTAGTCCAGAGACATAAATTTGAAATGCTTTGCAGCAAGTCATGGAAGAGAAAATCATGATTCTGTTATCTAAGCAAGTTCTGGAGGGTCTCAGTGGATAATTATTCTGTCCTTGTTCTGGCGCTGTCTTGGAATATTTTGAATATGAGATGGTTTAAAAATCTGATGAATTCAAGTAGTTGCTTGAGAGAATGAGTAAGGGCCATTTTTTCCCCGATTAAATAGAATCCGTTACTTCCTTTCCCACTCTCCAAACACATCAATAGAAATGCAAATAAGGTGAGGCCACTTCCTATGAATCAGCTGTCAACACAAATCAGGGAGAAAAACAATGGACAAGGAGGCAACTGCTTTTCATAAAGGCTGTGCATCTCTTTGCAGAAAGAGTATTTATGGTCTTCACAGCTGGCAGTAAAGAACATTTGGAAATATGACTTCATATGCATCTAAAAGCATTTTGTAAGTTAAATCAGTTCAAAGTATAGAATCTGAGAGAGTTAATAGAATTTCTTGGTAACTGTTTAATAAAAGTAATATGTTGTTGGTCAGCTGTCTTATTCAGTTGTCTAATATATATTCCCAGAGATGAATGGATGGATAGATAGGTAGATAGGTAGATAGATAGATAGATAGATCCTTGTGTATTCCCCAAATGTTTATTATTATATTTAATTTCTAAATTAACAAAAAAAATTCTGCAAGAGAAGGAGGGCCAGTGTTCTTAGCTACAAGACACTGGGTGGGGAGGGTAACGGGTGGAAACTGAGATTTTGAGTGAAGTGCTTAGCCTAAGGAACTCTCAGAAGTAAGAGAGTTCTAAGCAAAACTATATCCTTCTCCCTCTCCACTGCTTCTCATAAAACCAATTTTTATCATATCACAGTTATGCAGAAATGCTGGCAGAAACTTCTGTGTTGTCAAGTGCTGCATAAATCTGCTTACACTGAATCTTTTGAAAGTATGTTAATCACAATTGTTGGTAATCTCACTTTAGGTTTCTGTCATAAAACCCTATCACATTCATTTGTATTGGTATTCCAAAGTGACTTGTGGAACTGTAGTGTTGAGGGAGTCTGCAACAGAACAGGCTTTCTGATTCAGTGAGTATGTTTGGTTTTAGAAGAAAGATCCACCTCTGCTTCAGTGAAACACACATTAGTTAGAAAGGGGCTGGGGCATGAGTGTGCCTAGGAGGAACCTCAAGGGCTTGAGAGATCTTAATATTTGGAAGGCAGGAACAAGGCAAGTTCAGAGGATCTCACATATGAGTTCCATTACCCCTTGTACACTTCGCGTGAGCTTCAGTTATTGGATAAAAAGACAGAAGTAAGCAAAAAATTGGTTATATTCTTATTCCAGGAATTGAGAGGACAGTGCTAGTGGACAGAGGCTCCTGGGACCCCTTTGTTCCCTGTGGTGGTGGAGGAGGAACTCTTGATATTTACACAACAAAGGAAAGGAGATTCCTGAAAAGGCAGTGGGAATGCTTTTAAGAAAGAACCACCAATGCTAAGGATGCAACAAATGCTACAAGTCTCCTTTCTTAAAAATATCTTAAAATGTACCTAAAGGAGAATTTTTATTTAATGTGTTAAACAGTGAGCACTAGGAGTCCTCTATATAAACTAGTTGCATTTACATATACCAATCTCAAAAAGCAAAGATCTAAGACTGGTACAAAAAGTCACCTGATATAATCGGAAGCATTGGTTATCTGCTTGGATGCATGATCTACAACCTCATTCATAAAATGAAGTTGTAACACCTACATAAGACACAAAAAAGGCATGTGATAGCATAAAGAGAGCTACTTTATAGTGGTGCTGTCCTGACCCAGACTTGGAGATACATATCCCTGACCTTTTATGCTACTGGTGTTCCATGGCCTGGCCATGTGACCATGGGAGACTATCTCATGTATCATCTCAAAGAAAGATTTTGCTTGAAAATTAAATTGAAATCATTTACTTCTGTAATTCTTAGCTGGCCAGTGATTAATAGTGTTTTCGTTACTTTTCTCTCATTGTTGAGACAAAATACCTGACACCCAACATGAAGGAAAGAAAGGTTTATTTCTTACAGTCTATGGAGGTTTCAGTCCATATTCAGCTGGCTTCAAGGCAGGGTGGTGTGGCTGAGGGGCAGCAGTTCATGGCAGACGGCAAAAAACAAAAGCGAAAAGGACAAAAGAGGAAAAAAAAATACACCTTCTTCCCTCCCTTGTATTGTATACTGGCTCTGCCCCTGGGTGGGTGCAGCGCTTACAGTGCCAATCCCAGCATGAGACAGTAAACCAATCTCAAATGCTAGATTCAGCCACCTCCATGACTGCATGAGGCTTGTCGGGGGGGCCACCTAGACACAAACCATAACAAACAGGAAGCTCAGAGCCCTGAGTTTGTCCTTTTTGTCTCAAGGTTATGTTGTAAGTAAAAGCATATCAGGAAAATAGTACAGTGGAAAGAGCCTAAGCTGCCTTATTCCACTCCAAGTTTCCCACAGTAGCTACACCATCAAATGGGCAAAAAGCTCTGGGGTTTCAATTTTTCATGCATGCTCATCCTTAGAGCTATGCCAAATATGGCATGTACTCAACTAATATTTCTTAAGTGAATAATCAAATGACTTCATAGAAAAGCTTTATCTGGACCTCAGTTTCTCCTGTTTGAAAAATCAGAGAGTAGACTTAGACACATTTTGTGTTCCTTTAGTCTAAAGACCTGTGTTTACACAATGAACAATGTTGAATTCTGAAGAGAACGCAAATCTGAGGTTATCACTGATGTTTGAAACAAGCAAACAAGCAAAGAAACAAAACCTCAGCTAATCATTTTGTGTTTCAAGATGTTTGAAAATATGTGATTAAATGCATCCATTTTCCCCATAAAAAAGTAAAATAACTTTGTCTTCTTTACAACCAAACAAGAAAGGATGGCCTTGAAAAGAAGGGAGTGAGCTGCAGTCTGGGAACCTAATGAGAAATGGACTAACCATATTTAAATATAGAACCACACCTGCGAAACAAGCAAACACTTAACATGTGTACAATATTTATTCTGTGACTTACCAGGCTATTTTAGTATGTGTTGCTTCTTGAAATCCTTAAAAATGCAATGCGATATGTATTATATTTAATAAATAAGAAAAAAATAGATTGGGATACATGCTTAATTTGCCAAAGGTCGCACATAAAAAGATAAACTAAGATTTCAATGTAGGTCTAAAAGAATTATACAGGCTTTTATACTTGTCTACTTAATGTCATTGAATTATTTCATTTCAAAGAATTCTATCTTTTCCTCTTCATTTTCTTCTT
This sequence comes from Cuniculus paca, assembly GCA_004365215.1. NCBI lineage: Eukaryota > Metazoa > Chordata > Mammalia > Rodentia > Cuniculidae > Cuniculus > Cuniculus paca. The sequence continues at coordinate 14,888 of RJWT010001481.1, forward strand.
TATATGTTTTGTTCTACGCCATATTAATTAATTAGCATATTTATTTAACAGTACTGGGGATTGAACCCAGAGCATTCACAAAACTATATCCCTAGACCTTTTGGATTGAGACAGGGATTTAATAAGTCACTAAGTTGTTGTGGCTGGACTGGAACTTCGAGTCCTCTTGCCTTAACCTCCTAGAGTGCTAGGATTAGAGGCATGGGCCGCCATACCTAACTGTTGATTTTTTGTTTGTTTGTTTGTTTGTTTTGTTTTTTTGAGACAGGGTCACACTGTGCAGTTCAGGCTGGCCTTGAGCTCACTTCATAGCTCAGGCTGGTCTCAAATGTGCAATGATCCTCCTGCTTCAACCTCCTGAGTGCTGGGATTACAGGCATGCACCACCACACCTGGCTCTAACTGTTGATTTTTTATGAAGTCCTTTACACATGCTACTTGACAAAAAAATTATAAACACTTCTGATTGCCAATTATCCATATTTTGCTGCTTGATTTCCATCATGAAATCATAATTTGACATGAAAGTTATTCTAAAGAGAAGTCATTGTATCACAACAACTGAGTAAAGCTTAAAAAAGCCCTTTTTAGATAAGCATATACATTTATTCATTCTATGCCTGTTTATTGGTGCCCTACTGCATGTCAGGGATTATTCTGGGCATAGTACCTTGCACTTGGTATCTTGTTGATCGCAGGAGATTAGAGACAGACCATCAGACACAAAATCAGACAGACAGACAGGCATATTTTTTCTTCTTAGTATATATTCATAAAAAAAGAACTCATAAAAAAAATCTCTAAATGCCTACTTCTGTTTTGATCTTTGCTTTAAAGTTTAAATCAACTGTCAGTACTCTTTATATTTTGGAAAGTTTACTTTTCACTAAAATAAACCTCAGTACCTGCAAATATTGACTTTTTACTCCAGGAACACTTTAATTGGTAGGAAAATAATTTCTGATGCAGACTTCATAGCAGAGGGGATGAGATTTTTATGTCTCTAATTATTCCTTCTCCCACATGTTTACTTTATACTGACTACATATGCGAACATTTATGGGTAACTTTTGTGAATTATTTTATTATATTTCAAAATTCATCTCTAAGGTATTTGCTACTATTTTTTGATATCATATCTGAAGAATAATTTTCATTCTCCAATAATTTAGTAAGAATTCCATAAAAGTTACATAGTGATTGTTAATAGAATGATGTGTAGCTGTTCTCTGTTCACTGGACATTGAGGACATCTCTCATAAATTATTAGATGTCAACTGAACATTTGTGCATATGTGTAGCAGCCTTGTCTAGAACAGCATAAAATCTCGAGAAACCAAGGGCTGGGGATCTAGCTCAGTGGTCTAAGTGCCTGCTGGGAAAGCATGAGGTCATGAGTTCAATCCCCAGTACCGCAAAAAAAAAAAAAAAAAAGAAAGAAAACATAAAAATCTCAAGAAACCTGGGAGAATGACCATATTCTCCATGACTGTCAGCAATAATTAACATATACTGGTTATCAAAGACCTCACATCTATTCCAATCTGAATATTACTTGAGAAATAAAGTTATGGGGTATTTGTACAATCTACCTTGGCTCCCACAAAATTAAGAAATTTTGTTAAGATGTATGACTATATTGAGAGAATGATATCTTTCTGCTGAATATGCTATTTTTTTCTGTAGTGTTTTAGGATATGATGATGTAGATAAAACATCTTAATATAACATAGTAAAACTGACAAATTGATTTGGGTATTTCACACTGAAATTGGATTCTTTTTAAAATGTACATATCAGTTGTAATTCTATTGATTCATTTAACATGTTCTAGAGAAGATTTTAAAACAACTTAGTCATAGCTTAACGGATTTGTAATTTTGCTAAACATGATCCTGAAAATGTTTAAGCATATTACATGTCATTTAAATTATTTAAAAGTTTGTTTTCACTTCTTGAAGACTCAAAACTCCTTAAATTTATTTCACAAAAGGCTTATCTTCTCCAGAATAAATTTAACTTGCCTCATGCAATTAGTATTTAGAAAGGCTCAAATTAACTGGAACACTGCTAAATAGAACCTTTAATTAACTAGACTTTTTTTTTCTTTTTGCTCTACTTTTAGAGCTTGAAATAACTAGAAAACAAACAAGATAGTGAGGATTTGTTTTCAAAATCAGCCTTAAAGGTTTGTGCTGATATCAGTAAATAGCCAGACAGGTTTTCATGTTGTAGGTTTATAAAGTTATGATTCATTTAAAATAATGAACCAGAGATACTAATGTTTCCTGACTCATGAAAGAAACATTAAAATTATAGGTTACTTGCTAAGACAGAAAAGTGAGCTAATAGATGTTGAGAATATTTTCAGCAATGAGAGATTGAAGCAGAATTGGTTTCCTAGTTATCATTCTGAGAACCAAGATATTAAATTAACCCAAACTCATTTTTATTCAAGCATTCTAATTAATCAAATACAGTAACAAACAGATGAGTAAAAGATGAAAAATACTTGTGGGAGAAAAAATGGAAGTAATAATTTTGGTGAAAAAAAATGGGCACTTACAAAACTGTAATGAAAGCTAAATATTTATTGGAGGCAAATAGAATCTGGTCTTTGTGCTTTCCCCATTCATTTAAGCCCTATGTCACCCACCCCTTTTCTGAACATTTAAGAATGTTGCCTGCCTTGAGGGCTTTCTATCCAACTCCACTCTGCTCAAGTCATTATATTTTAAGATAGATCGGAAAGCAGGTGTACAAAGTCTGACCACATTTTTGTGCCTGATATTGTTCTCAGTAACCCAGAAATCTTGCCAGCCTGCGTACGTGGCACTTTCCCAATAACCTTTGGTATTTCTCTGTGCCTTAGAATTTTCTCTTGAGACAATCCATTCCTCTATTTTGCTTTTCTTTTTCAGGAGAGGGTCCCCAAACACAGAAAAAAAAATCTATAAACTAGAATGCTGATTTCTCATTCCTCTATTTCACCTACTTACTGACATTCCTACTTCTAAAAATAATGCGAGGGAACTTAAAAAGACATGGTTATAATAACAGCCTAAATGGGAAAGGGAATAGGGGAGGAGAAGGAGAAAGCCATCTGAGAAATTATGCTAAGGAAGGCAATTTGCAACTTAGCCAAAAGACAACCAGGGATATTTGTGACCTGAGAGAGGAAACAGGAAGCTTGACAGGTCCATTGTTCATGTTTGATTAAAGGAAGTAGATCAGTGTACCAGAAAAGGCAAATATTTTCTGCACACTGGAATTCAGGAGATGTTTCCACTCTGATTCTTCATCTGAGGACCCCTCATGTGGTGAGCATCAATAAATACTTTTTGAGTGATAATTAATAAATACATAAATGAGACTCAGCTTATGATCAGATCTTGCTTGGGAAGTCTGGAAAACCAATCCTGACTCCTTGTTCTTTTCTACTGTGAAAGGACCTTTGTGGATGGAGCAGTTTGAAAAGCCTCAGAGCACATAAAAGTGACAGCCACATGCCCCTCAGTCTGCAGGGCCACCCATCTTATTACCCAATTACATGGTTTAGGCCCTCAGGCCTTTATGAGCTCTATTACAAACCTCAGGACCCTGGTCAGTGTGTTATTTTTTTCCTTTACTTTTCCTTTCCTTTTCCATTTCTGCAGTTTTCAACCCCTGCAAATTTCTAGTAATGGAAATCAATGGTAGTAGATTTTTTTAAATGGGAGGCTTAGTGGGTAGCAGTGGCAGAGAACCGGCAAACAGTTCCCATGGGCTCGCAAACCTCTCTGGCAAACACAGTGGCTACCTTCCCTGGGTTCCAGCTTCCTGTAGTGCAGTGTGGCCTCTCCTTCAGGGTACCTTCGGCTTGAGTCTCCATCTCTCTCCTTCCAAAAGAATGACACAAAAGCCCATCTTTTACATAATCCAAATGTATACTGAGATACTTTCTAAACAGGAAGAGAAGTTCTGTGTAAGAGAAATGTCATCCTATTGCAGCAGTAGTCCTAAATGGCAATCATATTTGAAAATATTTTTTTGCTGTGACACACACACACACACACACACACCCTGGTGGAGGGAAACCTAAGGGTTAGCTGGTGACCCTCTAGTGTCCTGAGAATGTCTGCTGATCAGAGCATGTCCAGTATTTAAGGAAGAAAAAGGTCCTCAAACACTGTCCCCACTCCATCCCAGAAGAAAGCATTATTCAGGAAAATAACTCCTCCTTCCCAGGCCAAGCTTGGCTTAGTTCTTCTCTCTGTAACCTACAGTTTTGCTGCTACTTGTGGACAATTTTTAGAACCTTTCAGAATTTCACCTTTCTCATCACTAAAATCTTAACTTTGTACTATATGTGCCACTTACCATTCTAGCCAATGTTTCTTTCTCATAGACTGAGTGCATTTAAAAATTTTTCTGTAATTCTGCAGAAGAGACCGTTCCCAAGTATATCGGGCACTTTGGAAGAGGTAGCAGGCACCTCTTCATTGTCTTTGTGAATTGCATGTCACACCAAGTCATTCTTGGAGCCACCCTGGAGAAAGAGCATACTTTGACCTCAGGATGAGAGGCAATGTGCTGCTCCAGAAGACCCTGGCTTTAAATTCTAGCTTCTGCATTTGTTAGTAGAGTGATATATCCTGAGGTTATTACAGGGAGAGTACTCAGCATCATGAGTGGTACCCATCAATGTTCAGTAAGAGTTGCAGGTAACAAACCACAGAGTTGAGATCAGATACCCATAATCTCTCACTTGGGTGTTACTCCCCTTTGAGGGATAACAGATGGAGACTCTCTTGTCTGTCTGCAGAGAACCTATGTTCTGACATCAACAGTTTATTTTGGTTTCACCTCTAGCTCTCAAACTTGAACTGCCAGAGGACACCCAGCTCTCTGGCTTGTCGTTTGTCCTGCTTGAAGAAAGCTTGGTTGCTCCCAGGGTCCACCAAAGGAATGGCCTCTCCACCAAGGTGTCTGTGTCACAGCCGGAAAACATTACTTTCAAATTTGATGGACGGTGATTGCTTTGCGCTGTCAGACAATCACGAAGTAATCACCTGAATCTGTTAAGCAACTAGAACACAGGTTCTTCCAACAGCACATTAGGATTAGAAGCCTTAAACTTGTGGCCCATGTTGTCTGAGTATATCCTGGTAGAAAACCTTGCCTGCAAAAGATTGAACTTTATTATTTGGGAATAATAAGCCAGAACAAAAGAGATGTAGAGACCATGGTATATTATTAGTTTCAAGTTTACTAATCCTTATTTTATGAGATTTAATTTTCATGATTTTACTTTTTCACATTCAGCCTATTGCCAGAAAAGTGAATGATTATTGGGTTCAATGCAGAGATAGGCAAAGAACAAATGAATGTGTGCTTTGTCCTTGCTAAAATAAAAGCTAGAGTTATAAGAAGTCATGGCAGGTTATGTTTACTATGATAAAATTAATACATGTTTTTTAAGGAGGTTATAAGATGTTATAGATTTATTTTTAATATAATAGCAAAGTTGGAAAGCTAGAATATATGAAGCCTGATTCTATAAATTAATTATCAGTGATACCATATGCAGAATAAAATTACATTTTCAGTAAAGAATATTCTTCTGTAACATTTTATTATGTCTCTGAAACTAATTAAATATTATAATTTGCAAGTAATTAAAAATTTACCTGAAAATGAGTCCTCTTGAGAGTAAAATGGAATTCTTTGTGTCACTATTTAATGTTCCCTACTTTTCTCTTGATTGCTATATTAGAAAATGATAGTCTATAAGGTTTTTCTTTAATAAGGCAAATGAAGGCTTAATTGAGCCAGAAAATATAGTAAAAGATCATCTAACTTTAAAAAAGCTTGGTGTCTTCCTTTCACAGGTCTCTGGGGGCAGAGTGGAGACCTAACTGGGTATCCCCTCACTCCATATTTCCTAACCCTAGACATCAGGGTGACTAGCACTCTATTCACTACTGTGCTGCTATACACTACTGAAGTACATTTCCACTGTATTTTTTGCATACAGAGAATACATGTACAACAATTAGCACTATATGTTCAACAAAGGGTAGATAGTATTGCTTTACTAGTATTATTTTCTATACCTAGATTATCACAATATTCTACTTTTTTAAACTTTTCATTTGGACAGCTATCCCAGTAACTTTTTATTCTATATCCTTGTTTATGCATTGTTATGGCTTCTATCTAGGTGTACCCCCTCAAAACCTCTTGTGATTATAGATGGGGCTTTTTGGAAGTAGCTGGATTTAGGATGTGTGAGTATGGATTAAGGGTGTGCAATAATTAATTTACATTGGTTTAGCATGAGGGAAGGCCCACTCTCTGTGTGAGTGACACCATCCAATAGGCTTGTAGCCTAGATGGATAAAAGAGAAAGATAGGTTTGATGCTGCTTCTTGCTGCTTCCTGCCTATGCTGCCATAGACTGTTTCTCCTGTGCCATGCTGCCCTACCTTGTAGCCAAGCAACTATGAACTGAACCGTCTACAAACTATGAGCTAAAATAAATGTTTCCTCCTTTAACTTTTGGGTATCAGGTGTTTTATTCGGGCAACAAGAAAGTAAACAATGCATACATAATGTACTTCCTGTCTTCACATATATGATTTTTCTGAATATATTCTAGTTTGGCCACATATTTTTGGAAATAAAGCTGCCACCACACCTTAATTTAAGAATGGTTATTATGGGGTAGAAGTTTCTGAATTTAAAAAACACCAAAGTTGTGACACATCTAATCATCTTTACTTTGATTGCATTCACAAAAATTAGCTGTTTAATCAACTCTTTCCTGGTCTCTGTCTTCCTGCCTTTCTCCTTTTCTATTTTCATTTTTTTTAATTCATCAAAAATTGATTGGGTTTTGATGGTCCAATGTATTTGCTGATGGGGTACTACCATGAACAAGAATCAAGGCCTGAAGAATCATGGAATGTTGAATTTCAGGATAGAAGGGACAAATAATTTACTTAATCAAGGAAAAGTTTGACTTCAAAAAGTGGTAATTGCTATGAGAAAATTAAAATTAATATGGAGTTGGCTACTCACTTAAGTTGGGTTGGTCAGGAAAGGTTTTATAAGATTGTCTAACACAAAAACTGCAGCTCTCAGGAATTTCTTAGTAAGAATTTCAAGTATTTGTTTTGTATTTTATCACTACTTAATAGTAACCATAAATGAATCATTTTTATGTTATCCACACATACCTTATTAAGGATTATTTTGGTTATGGTCACAATTCCAAGTTGCTAAAATCTGTTAATTCTGGTAAGAAGAATTCTCTAAGACACTACAGAATATAGAAGGACTGTTGTTATACTCAGTATAAAATTTCTTAAACTGAAGAGTATTATTTAACACTATACAAATTATAATGACAAGCCATTATGACATTTGTTGTCATGAGAATTCTTGGAATATTTGGAAATCATTAAATGTGTTAATGTGAAAATACTTTAATTATGAATTGTACATTCTCTTACATATACCAAAGTCTATGGATGCTCAAATTCCTTATATGAAACGATGTAGAATTTGCCTTCTGTGTTAGTCACTTTCATGTCTCTTGGATGTAATATCTGACCCCATGAATTAAAGGAGGGAAGGTTTATTTTGGCTTTAAATTTTGGTGGGTTCGGTCCATGGTTGACCGGGTGTGAGGCAAAAATTGTGGTGGAAGTGCATGGCAGAGGACAGCTGCTCATTCCATTATAGCTAGGAAGTAGAGAGAGAAGGAAAGAGCTGGGAAGGGAGATAAAACCCTCCAAAGGCTTCCCCCACCTCCTAATACCACATTTAGTTATGGACATATAAATGGATCAATTTGGTGATGAGTATAGCACTCCTATGATCCAATCACCTTCCAAAAGCCCTTGAGGAACATTTTAGGTCTAATCTATAGCATGTAAAGTCTACAGATGTCCTCCCATGTGAATCTCCCACATTATTTATGTTATCTGATACAATGTGGATGATATATAAATAGCTGTCATATTGTTGAGGAAATACTGACAAAGAATGGTTAGTTTATGTTTAGTACAGATGCAACTCATTTTTAACATTTTGATCTGAAGTTTGTTAAATATACAATATGAAGGGCTAACTGTATTTTCAAAAACTGACAAATGTTTCAATGAAATGAATATTATTATTTAAATTGATTTACATATGATAGAGTAATCAATAAGAAATTTTCATTCTGAAGGGAAAGTTAAGGGAAAATTATAGGTTTCAAAGGAAAAAAGTTGAGTTTTCAGCAATTAAAGTCAATACAAGTATTTTTTAAAGACAAACGATGATAAGAATTAGTTCCCTATAGTATTTAGAATAGACTAGATACATTTAATAGAATGGAAAGGAAAATAAGCACTTGTAATTATCATAAAGACTCCTTATCTATTCTAACAACAATTGCCCAGTGTGACTTTCTGTTTTTCATCTTACAGATATGGAAGCTCAGTATCAGAGACAATGGTTCAGAAATTGTTCACATCATAGTCCTGAGATTAGAAAAGAATGGATTCATATCTGGGCCTATAATCCAGATATCCTAAATCGTCCATTAGAGCCCAGTGGTGTTTGAAGACATTAAGAGATAGTGATACTGTACTGTTAAATTTTTGAGAGATTGGCCCAAACCTGGATGAAATATTGGCTAATGAATAAATGTATTATTCAAATACCTTCACTTGATACAGATTCATACTTCTGTTTGTTCCAATAATTGAATACTAGAATGCTATATGTATTATGAACATCAACAAAAAACACATTGAGTTGAGAATCAAGAAAGAAGATACTTGAATCTATGTTTCCCTGACTTACTTTTGTCTATGAAGGATTGCTTATTTCCAGATCTTTCTTTAATGCTCCACTTGTCTTTGTCCTTTGAAAAGCATGTTTGCATACTTTTAAAGAGACCCAATGCATTTTTTGTTCTAACAAAATATAATAATAAAATTTTGTTATTTTGAAAAAAAATCAGAAAGCAGAGTGATTACACTCAGAAAATTATATATACATATGTATATATATGTATGTATTTTCATATATATGTATATATGTTCATTAGGAAATTGCAATTAAATTTTTAAATACCCTTTGAAGGAAAGAGACAAACCAGGATGACCGTCACAAGTTCCAAATAGATCCTAAGTGGCATTAAATGCATAAATACATTGAATTTTATTCTTTTTTTTTTTTTGTAGCACCAGGGATTGAACTCACGACCTTGCACTTGCCAGGCAGGCGCTTAGACCACTGAGCTAGATCCCCAGCCCTGTTTTTGAGACAGGGTCTCACTATGCCATTCAGGCTGGCCTTGAGCTCACTTTGTAGCCAAGGCTGGTCTCGAACTCACAACGATCCGCCTGTCTCAGTCTCCTGAGTGCTGGGATTACAGGCGTGAGCCACCACGCCCGGCCATTGAATTTTATTCTAAGTAGCCTGAAGAGAGTGGATGCTACTTGTAATTGTGATAAATACCCTTCTGGAAATAGCTGACTTAAAAATCCATTTGCCACCAAAACTTGCAATGACTCACATCTTGTCAGACTGCTTTAATGTAATTTGATGTTCTGCCCCAACAATAAGCATGAAAAACAAGTCAAGTCATACAGAAAATTTTCACTTACTGTTCAGTTTTGATTGGAGGCCCCAAGTAACTGCAGGTACACTCTTAGATTCCTTGTAAGTCAAATCTTCTTTTCAACACACTAAACCAAGTTACAGATTTTATTGCTTCCAAATGAGCAGAGCTTTCAGTTGTGCGCTTCTGTGTTAGACCTCATATTAACAGTACTGATTATTTCAGATATTTGCATAAACTCTATATTGGAATGAAGTCTTACAATTTCTTATTCTAGCTCAGACAGATCAGGCAAAAACATGAGTGAGTAAAAGCAAACAGTTATATTTTGGTGGAGATTAGATTTTCAAACTAGTTCAGAGAATTTTTTTAAAAATTTGCTTTTTCCTCGCTAAATGCTCAGATATTTTAAAGCATTTTTATTCTTAAAACAAACATTTAATATCCCCCCTGAAACTTTACCTGCCAACTTGTGTACCATTTTGAAACTATTGCAATATAATTTCTTATGTTATGGCATGATTTTTGTAACATTTAGAACTTTTGGCTAGCATTTGGGGTCCTGGATGTTATACTCACCCACTTAGAGTTTTAGTCAAGGGGTCTGCACAGGAGGACAAGAGACAAATGCTGAACAACATATTGACTGGTTAATGAGCCTGGAAAATGCCCAGTAATCTTCCCAATTTAGGTCTGTTGGGCCCATAGGGTCTATGTCTGAAGGTAGTCTTTCCTGAAAAGTTTTGAGCAATGTTTGTATTCTTGACTCCATGCTCAATATTAATACAGGAAATTTTTAGCCTGGCAATCTGTTAGTTTAGATTGCCTTGAAAATCTCCAAGTTTCATTTTTAAATAGTACCCAATAATTGTATTTTCAGGGAGACTTTCGCCCTCCAAGATGATCTACTGAATGCTTACTGACTATTCAATTTTCACAAATAGTTTTTTTCTATTCTTTGGAGCTTGACCCTCCTGGGTCTGTTCTACTTGCTCTATGTTGTATTTGTCTGAAGTGATTTGCAGTGATGAGAAGGAAAATTTTATACATTTCCTTCCCTAGATACATCCCAAGTTTAAAAGAAATGTTCTCCCATCTCTCAGTTCCTTCATCCCTCCCCACCTGCTATGTAAAAATCATGTATGTGGTGATGCCTCTTGGGTGCCACTGTACCTTGTGGGAGCAGCTACGGTGGGTAGGAGAGGTCACCATGATGGTGATGATCATGAAAGGAAATGATGACAAGGGGAATCTCATTGCTGGCAGATTTGGAGACAACTTTTAATGACTCAGAAGTTTTCTTTTGACTGTGGGGAAGGTGCTAATAGAAAGGGAGGCTGGGACTGTGACAGCTGCTGATACCACCTGCTACTCTTCCTCTTTTCTCCAACAGTTTGAGGAGAGTGTGGCCTTAGCAGCTCCCAGCAGGCTGGTGCCCCCAGACCCAACTGTGAGCTGCTTTCTTTTCACTGTGTACACTTGATAACCTTAATATTCAGCATCTTCAGTCATATGTGGACAGATTGGGACCAAATATACAACAAATGTATTACAGCTTAAAAAAATGTTCCAGAGAAAACATTATGCTGTCTCCTTTGCTTCAGGAGGCATTTTCTCTGCTTGTTCAGAAATCATCTTTCCTCCTATCAGATGGCTTATTGATTTTCATTAAAAGGTAAAAATAGGCAATCTTTTCCTTTATAGAATTATAGGTACCAATGAGCAATTTCCTACCCCTAAACTATTAGATAGCAACAGTCACCATAGCAACTAAATTGAATGCTGTAAATTATTTCTTATAACATTATTTTTGAAATTTTACCTAAGGTGGGGGATAGATTAGTTTGACTATTTAAATGCTGAATTTAGAGTATTTGTGCAAATTATAAATAGTATGAACAATACACAGTACTACTAGTGGATTAAAACTCTGAGTCTTATTTTAGGGGAATTATAAACATAAGTTTTAGATATTTGTAACTATTAGTGTGAGAAAGATGCATGCCACAATTCATACTTCTACAGGTTAATGAAATATTAATGTTATGCCATTGAAATAAGAGATGTTAAATTTCAAAAAACTAGTTTAAAAGTCATGTATGTGAATAAAGAAAATAGTTATAAACCTAATTTTTGATATTTTTCTTTAAGTAAAACTACCTCAGTGAATTATTTTTGAATAAGTAAAAATAAGAAACATCTTAATAAAGGCTATATTATAATGTTAGATACTTTAAAAATATTGTATTGATTCTTCTTGTTCTTTTTCTTTTTCTTGTTTCTTCCTCTCCCTTCCTCCCTTCCTTCTTCCCTTCCTTTTCTTTCTGCAGTATTAGTAGCTCATGTTATACATTAATATGGTTTTGTGTGAGAGCCTTGTTTTGATCCCAATTTTACAAACACACAAATACACACAGACAGACCCAAGCACTGGAAGAAGTGGAAAAGGTAGGAAGATGGAAAAGATAGGAAGAGAAGGCAAGGAAAGTAGAAAGGAGTTTTCAATAACACTGAGGAAATTTAGAAGTTTTCTCATCTTCAAATTTAAAGACAAAATTTAAAAGCTGACACATACAGGACAAATTAAAAATTAAACCTTTGACTTCAGATAATATATTGTTTTTAGCTTGTCGTTTAGTATGATTCACAGGATTTTAAAATTACATATTTATAAACCCCATATTATTCCAAATCTTTGTGAAATGAATAACAAATTTAACTAGAGACATCATTTTTCTTAATTTGTGTTCTAGAAATGTTACTGCTATTATAGAATGGTCCTTCATATTTCTTATTGACATTTTAGTATCAAAGTTTTTGTTATTAAATGTTAATTTTCTTGTGATAGCTAATTGAAAATGAAGGAATTCCATTGTCTTCCTGATCTTTAAAAAGCCTCTTAGTTTATATGTGGTCCTCAAACATTAAGTTTCACATAATCCTCTAGCAGTTCCTAAAGAATAATATTAAGCTTCATATAAAATATATATTTTACAATAAGTACTGTATTGCTAATTGTGCCTGGAGAGCCATGGCCTATTTTTAATATTCATCAAGAGCCTCAGGTCTTCTTTGGAGTTTGTTGCTTACTGTTGAAGAAGGATAGCACTAAATTGCATTCAGTTCCAGCTTCCCTTCATGCTTAAAAAGTTGTTTCCAAGCTTCATTACATGTAGTGAGCAAAGATGACAATGTCATTGTGTGACTTTTTCCTTTCACTCTCTCTTCCTTTCTTCCTCCCTCCTTTCCTCTTCCCCCATCATCCCACCCCATCTCTCATTCCCATTGTTATTGGCAGTCCTGAGGATCAAACCTAGGGCCTCCAAATGCTAGGCAACTGTTCAGCCTAACAACATGTGATTGTTGCTGATGAATATTTGTTACCCTGGTGAATATTTGTTACGTCTTTGTCTTGAAACTCTGACTACATGTTTTACGAATCATTGGTACCAGGATACAGTGAGTGATAAAACTGATCAAAACTGTTTGTTTGCATCAACTTAGTACTTATACAATAGAGAGATTTGTGATGAATTTAATATAGGACATGATTTAATCTAGTAAATGTTTTAATCAATAGGATAAACGAGAAGTTTTATTGATTCATCTGTCATCCATTCAACAAATACTTGTTGAGCACTACTATGTTCCAGACCCTGGGCGGATTATTACAGATAAGACAGTGAGCATGATATATAAAGAGATGGCTTTTAATCTGTTGGGGAGTTTGGCAGATAGTGGTAAAGCATCCTCTCAGGATGATGGAGAAAGGACCTTGAATGAGTTACTCCTCTCATTCTCAGCTGAGGTATAAAAACTTCTCTGTAAAACTATTGAAGGACTGTGTGAAAGGATATACTTAATAGAGCACTTAATAGTGCACCTGGTGTGTTGTAGATACTAGGCACAAGGTAGCCTTCCTCTTTTGTGTCAAGGCCCAATCATGCCCTGGGGTCCTTGCCCTGCTATTCCATTGCTTATAGCATATAGAGGTACTATATCCAGAGAAAGGCTGATCAAAGGGAGGAAAACAGACATTTAGTGGGGCCTTGTGAGGAATGGTTGCTCTAATACTTTCTCCTATGGAAATGAATTTTAAGGCAGCAAACATATTCTGAGGCAAGGTAAGAACTGATCTTCTGACTTTCAACTGCCGAATGTTTGTTGTTCTAGTATAAAAGGTAACAATCCTAGGAAATGTTGGATTTTAATTTAATTCAGCAAACACTTATTTAACACTCACTGTCTAAAAGTCTGTTACTTATTTGTGAATTTGTGAATGATATGGTTGGGCCCCTTATGAGAATCTACATGAGGGAATTACTACTTATGTGATGTTGCTTTCTGACAGATTCACTTAGGAGCATTGTTACGTACATTCCAGTGCCAGCTTATATTTCTGTTTATTATAGCAAGAGCCAAGAAGAGAAAAACAACGAAGTCTATCACATAATGTACTGTAGAAGAATGAGTCCCTTGCAGTGAATATCTGAGGTGAATGGAGACATGCAGCCAAGGTTCTATGTGTTTGTGAACACAAATAGCAAAATATAATGCTTTGAATCTTTAAGGCCACACTAGAGTATATAGAGTAAGATCAGTCATGATTATTGAACAAGAATGCCTTGAAAGAGAAAACGAAAATTTATATTACCTTTAGAATAAAACTTATCTTAAATTTCTGTAAATTTCTTATACTTATTACAAAAATATGCAGTAAAAATAAATTCCACCTATCTAAATTCTTCTTCCAAGTTATCTTAAAACTGCAAACCATTTTCGTCTTAATGTGACTACATGTGAGCAAGGCTCTACTTTATATCAGGCGTACCAAAGCTTTGTAGTAAAGCAGGCACCACAAATACACTGTTCCAGGGCATCCCAGCTGTATTGAAGTAGATGTGGTAGGTGTGCACATAAAGCAACACTAATCCTACATAATCATAGCTATAGAAAGACACAAATATTCTGGAAATTGTGTGGATTTGCACAGCATTGTCATGGCATTGGTAATTGCTACTGTTGATTCTCATGATGATATCTGGACGTAAAATTAGGTTGAAAAAATCAGTGTGTGGACCATGTTTTTAGTTTCTATGCATGTACTTTTACTCATTGGATTGAGATTGTTGGCAGTATATTAAAATCTTAAAGTCAGGCTTTTGGGGTTATAGCCTATCTTGGTCCATTCTGTGTTGCTGGAGTAGACCACAAGCTAGTTGATTCACAGAAAAACTAAATTCATTTCTGATAGTTCTGGAGGTTGGAAGTCCAAGGTCCGGAAGCCCGCCACTGGCAAGAGCCGTTTTATATCATTTTGTGGCAAATAGAGGGCTAGAAAGAGCAAGAAAGATAATTTCCCTTTTGTAATCTGCATTCATCTGTGTCTAAGTCAGGTGTTTCCCTATATCAAACACCTCTCATTAGGCCCCACCTCCTAACACTGTTGTGTTAGGGATCGGTGCATACTTTTGGGGACACATTCTAACCATAGCACAGCCTCCTTTCATAGGCTGCCTGGTAGCTGTCTTCAAAATGAACAGATTCTCAGTGATTGCTGCTCATTAATGAACCTGTTTTCCAATGGGGCTACAAATGAGGTCTAGCTTTCTGCCTAAGTCCTACCTACTCCCACACAAAAGTTAAGTGCTAATGAAAAAAATCATGTTAATAACTCTAGTCCTGTGGGAAATTTAAACTGGGAGGGCAGAGAGATAAGTATCAATATTCCAGGAACTGCTTGTGAATAACATATTAAAAGTGTTTCCCCAATAATCATGCAAAAAAGATTTGTAAAGGTTTATCCCTGTGGATTTTCAGATGAGCTAAGAAACACAAAGAAGACTCTACTGGCACAGTAGAATTTAGGGCTCTTATTTTGTCATGGGGACATGAAGCACAACTCCTTTGTCTGAATCCTGAATAGTAAGTGAGATTAATTAAACAGATTAGGGATGAGAACCACCTCTCTGAAAAGCACACCTGGAGAGACTCATTCCGTCTTGCACCCAGGGTTTTGCACAGACCATTTCCTCTGTGCCCCCACTCCCAATCTCACCGCATCACTACTTCACACTCAACCAGGTTCTGTAGGAAACCTTGTCTGACTCATCTGTGACACTTTTTCACGTACTTCATCTTCTCCCCACCTTAGCCCTCATTACCCTGAGGGATTATTTCCTGAACCCCAGAGACCCTGATTAAATCACTGGGTGCAGAGAAAGCATTCATATTATTATGAATGCTCACCAAATGATGAAAATCTTCTGCCAGGCTTGGTACACACTGTTTAAGCTGTGACCTTCATGGACAGTGACATCTCAGTTTCACTCATTGTCATATCTACAGCCTGTGTGTGCCTGACAATAGGTATTCAGTTACTATCTACTAAATGAAACTAATTTTTAACACTTAAAATCAGAATTAAAGTCCTGTGCTTCAATCTGTCAAAATCATTTTTTTTAGCTGACCACTAATTAGTCAGATTTTAAAAACTATTCTTCACACAATAATAAAGACATTTTTACTGGTATTTTGTAGACTTTCTGGCACTTAGGAAATATCCAATAACAAGTTTTGCCTTTCACACCTTCATGACATACATCATTGGGGGCTGCTGTTTTTTTAGCTGGCTCCTAATTAATGTTGGATTTGAAAAATGTGCTTTGACATAATTTAAAAGATGTATTTACTGATACTATATCAAATATCTCTCACATAACCAACGTCCAATAAACATAAATTCCTTTTTCTTTTCTCTGACATTCAGACTCTGTGCTTATTTACACAGTAGTCATAATTTTAGCCAGTTTACAGATCAATCATGTATTCATCACTTTCTTTTCAATTACATCTTTGATTTTATCCATTTCTTAGTATTTTGTAGCTTTGGACCATGTTTAGTACATACAATCTTTAAGAGGAAATATACGTAGCAAGTAGTATAGAATACATCCAATGATTTTTCAAAAGTATGTGTATGTATATTTGCATATCTATATGCACACATATATATGCATGCATACAGAGATAAATGATAGAACACTATAAAGCAGATAAAGTAAAATACTAACAGTGGCTGAATCTAGATAAAAGGTGTATGGGATATGGGTATTAATTTCTGTATTTTTATTTTTGCAACTGTAAATTTGAAATTATTTTACAGCGAACAGTTTTTAAAAATCAAGCAAACTGTTAATGAATTCATAAATTTTAATCATCATTGATACATGGTTGTGATGGATTGATAACTGGTAATCAAATTGTAATACTAGCTGAACTGAATCAGTGTGGTGCTGAGTGTGGATGGCCCATGTGAGGATTTATACCAATATAAAAAGGAGAACTGGAGAGCAAGTAGTGTTGTTGTTCTCCATGATGTTGGTACTCCTGTTGCTGTTGGATTTCCTAGAGGAACTTGTCGAGCTTCTTTCCTGATATGTACTTGGCTCTTCTCATTGTCAGAGAAGCTTGGGACCTCATTGTTGCTGAGGATGGCTATGGTACTTTTCAGGGGAGCCCTCGTCCTTACTTTAAGCTTCGCTTCCTGACTCCAGTGCAGAACCCTCAACCTACTGGAACAGATCCTTAATCTTGCTAGCACAGACTTTCTAGTTTCCACCACTGCTTTGGGCCTTTCCAGCACAGATCCATGAAACAGACTTGCATGAGATATTGTTGTGGGCTCTAGGCCACCAGTTGGACTCATGGCGGGGCCTTGGGATGGGCTCTGGGTCTTTAGATGGACTCATGTAGGACATTGCTATGGGATCCAGGCCCTCAGCTGAGTTCTTTGGGGTCTTTAGTGTGTGGACAGATTTCCTGCACTTTTTGTGTTTGACTTTTTAGGTGATAATTATAAAATAATACTATTAATTATGTGCTCTGTATAAATTGTTTTTCCTTGCAATCACTGACTACAATGGTATAAATGTTTTGTAATTAAATAGGAATAAAATAGGGTTTCTGATGAGTGTGAGTATAAGATGAAAGTGTTATTAATCCTCTTTCCTATAGATTATGTGTATTTTTCTGTGTATGATGGTTGGAATTTGTGTGTATTTTGTCATCTCATCAATGACAAACTTGTCTCAGCACCAGAAGTAAAACAAAAATTTCAGGGATTCAAGCTTATTTGTTTCACAACATGACTCCAGTCTATGTTAATGGATTGAAACTGTGCCAGATCACTCACACTTAGGACAGAGATTCTCTGCTCTCTAGTTACTCAATATGCATTTACTGAGTCCCTTGCTCTCTTCAGGGTGCAGAAAGGACTGAATATTAACTATGATGCCATGTCCACTAGACATGCCACCATTGCCAAGGAACTACAATTTTTTGAGTTAAATTTTGTTGAAGTTACATAATGTACACACCACTACACACTGCAGGGATAATAAACTATGAAGAAACACTTGCTTTTTTGATGCTCTATAGAGTTTGACACTTAGCTCAACCCCTTTTCCTGGAAGCATTTTTCCCTTTCTGGAAACTCTTTCATTGTTTTCCTTGGGGCTGTGTAGCCAGTCCCTCTCCAGCTCTAAGTGCTGGTTCCTTTTCTGCCTCCTCACCCTCCAGGGCCACTTTTTTCCTCAGTTCTTCTGGTTTTTCTCTGTGCAACAACCTGTTTTTACCTGACATATCCTATGACCCTAATGCAGACATACTGTACAATGCCTCCAAGAGAGTGCAGTGACCTGTTTGCTAATCCTTCAGGTGTGACTGTTGTTAACAAGGCAGCAGGAACTGGAGCACCAAAAGACACTTCCGATAGACTTTCCCCTCATTTCAGGAAGAGCTTAATTTCTGTTTTGAACTGTCTTCTGTCTTCTAAAAACACTACTTTGATGTCACAGGGAGGAAATTTTTTTTCATACCTTATTTTGTGTTGCACAAATCTAGAGGAAAAGAAAGTTGTCAGTATCTATCTATTCCTTTATTATTATTGGTCATATTCATTTGCTCTTTTCTGAAGGTTACCATGTAGGAATAAGAACTAAAACTCTTAAATATGATTAATTTGGGAGATTTAAATAATGCCCAAGGGAAAAGGGAGAAATTGTTTCCATAGGATAAGTGTACAAACCCGATTATAAGTAAAGAATACCTTTTGGTATTGTGAAAGTGTTCTTTCTTTCTTTCTTTCTTTCTTTCTTTCTTTCTTTCTTTCTTTTTCTTTCTTTTTGTGGTTTTTCAAGACAAGGTGTCTCTAAGTTCAGGCTGGCCTTGGGATCACTTTGAGACCAGGCTGATCTCAAACTTGCAATGATCCTCCTGCCTCAGCCTCCCGAGTGCTGGGATTACAGGAGTGCGCCACCATGCCTGGCTAATGGAAGTGCTCTTTACCAGTGACCATACTAAAAAAGTTCCTCCCAGATTGTTGGATCATTGAAAATTAAGTGAAAGATGACTTGAGTAGGTAATGGGGAAATTCTCTGAGATCTCAGTGGAAAAACTGGCAGTGGATCTTGCTCTGCACAAGATCCTTTGGTACTTGGGACCATGAATGTTTTATTGCATTGCATGCAATTCTGACAATTGTAAAGGTTCTTCATGGCAATCTATTTGGAAACATTACTGTCAAGCTCCTAACAAATAATATTCAGAGTGAAAGAATTGGTATTTCAGGACAAACTTACCATAGGATGTAAAATAAAGCACTATGAACTGTAACTATTTTTATCTTATCTAAATTGAAATTGAATCTTGAAATAGTCCCAGAAAGTTCCAACATTTCCCTGCCTCCCTCTTAGAATGTATTCCCTGGGGTTAGATTTAGCTAGTAGCCTTGGTTTGAGAAAGCCCAGTACAGATGGGTGAGTAAGAGTTTGGTCTCAGTGTTAATGACAATGTCAGCCCATTTTTACTGCTACCACTGTAATAAAATATCAGAAACTGATTAATTGATAACAAATACGGACTTATTTCTCACAGTTTCTCACACATGGCACTGCAGAACAATGTCTGGTAAGGGCTGCTGTGCTTCATGGATGGTACCACGTTGCTGTAATCTCTGGAGGGATAAACAATGTGCTCACACAAGGTAGAAGGGCAATGGGGGTCTAAACCTGTGCAAAGTCTTTTACAAAGGCCTTTATCCTATTCATGAGGGAGGAGCCCTTATGACCTAATCATCTCCTTAAGGTCCCACTTCTTAACCCCACTACCTTGGGGATTAAGTTTCAACATAAATTTTGTAGGAAATGCAGACACTCAAACTGTAACACTATTGGAGTATGCAGGCCCTATGGGCAGATAAGGCTCTGTCCTCAGTGCCAGTGTCAAATTGCCTGGTTCCCCAGAATATGTGATAGTCCATTCTCATTTGTGGGGTGCCTGTGCTGAAGCCACGGAGATGAGAACTCTGTGGCTTGTCTGCATTGTGCCCACCCAGAAAACAGTTCATTGAGCCCACCACAACATGCAAGTCCTGAGCTGGTGTCTTCCTGTGGCTGGAGCTTCAGGAAGCAAGCTTTGTGCCCCTCTTATGTCCAGGGAATCACTGTGATCTTTCTGGGACTTGGCAGTGCTGAGAACCCTTGGGCCAATCTGCCTGGACATGAGGTATGGCTCTTTTTCCTCTAATGGTTGTTGATCTCTGGTGGCATATGGTGAGCCTAGTATTTACTCTTTCAGTGGGTTTTCCCATGACACAGATTATAGAACCCTCTGCTGTGAGACTAAGGTCATGTCAGTTCTGTGATGTCAGATCCTGGAAAAGATGGAGAGGCAATGATGCAGAGCACGGTCACTTTCTGAAGATGCACACTGATGCTCTCCTGCCTATGTCTGGAGAGGGTCCTCGGTCCATGATGACAGAATGCATGGAAACATAGTCCTTAGCAG
This sequence comes from Cuniculus paca, assembly GCA_004365215.1. Classification (NCBI taxonomy): domain Eukaryota; kingdom Metazoa; phylum Chordata; class Mammalia; order Rodentia; family Cuniculidae; genus Cuniculus; species Cuniculus paca. The sequence continues at coordinate 35,337 of RJWT010001481.1, forward strand.
TCATTTTCATTGGAGGGCCTGGGTCCCCATCTGGCATCTTTCAGTTTTTGCAAAATCCAATGCCCAGGAATTTAAAAGGCAAAACTTTTTTCTCTAGTTTTTGGCTGTAACAGTCTTTATTTTCCAGAGGCAACCAAATCTAGTTTCTGCCTGGAAAGAGTCAGCATTGATAGGCATCAACCAGGAAAATGCAAATAAGTCCAGCAGGTCTTCCATGACACCAAAGATATGGCCATGGTGATTAGATTGGGAGTTCCCTTATTAAGCTAGTTTTTGTAGTGGTACTCAATTCTTCTGTGATGGAAAAGTGTAAGACTCAAAAACATGACCATTATACTGTAATAGCAATGTAATATGGCACTGTGAGAAGCCGAAAGCTGGTTTGGATACGGTAGTCATCTCACCTGATAAGCTGTTACAACCTTCTGGCTTTTGATGCACCTTGTGAGCTGTTATTCATCAAGGTAGTTATAGTAATGAAGAACTCTATATTGTTCTATAATGTACATTCTATTTTAAGCCTGTGCAGATGATACCAAATTTTCTACACCATTGATCCATTAAAAAAAAAATCTTTCCTTGAATCTCCCTGCCCCTAATCAGGCTATTATCTTCAGTTTTTCAGGTAGTTTGACAAATTGAAAACCCAGCTCTAAATGTTGCAGGAGTTTAAAAATAGAAGTGTTTTACTTCAAACCATTCTGAGTTGCTGCTTTAAGCAATAAAAATGTACTTTACAGCTTGTTAACCTAGATCGCATGGACATCCTTTCTATAGTAACGTGAGGAGATCATCATTTACCATCTAAATCAGCCTCATCAGAGCAATGCTCTCTAGCCACATTTTAGAGTTAGACAAAATTCATTTTGTCTTCTATGATTATCCAACCTGATGTGTCATTCTCTTATACAGTTGTTTGTGAATATGAATAAGTCTTTAGCTGACTTTACTATTTTATAGAAATTGTATATGTAGCTTCTACTTATATCAGCATCGACCAAATACATTAACTGAGTTTTCAGTCTGTTTATTTTGTCTCAGTTGCTTCTTAGACTCTTCCATATGCACTTACATACTTTATACTCATTAAATGAGAATATTGGAGCCTACCTTGTTTTGAGGTATAACACAGTGCTGGTGGAATTTGGTTACTATACATTTTAAAATATTCTATGGATAATTCAGGTTGCATAAAGCAGAATGAGTTGATTAATGGTGACCTGGAATTTTATTACCTGAAATATAATTTATCCAATAGATTAGGATGGTCTGGTTCATCTGGAAAATTAAGTGGCAAATATTTTAGAAAGAAATGACTAGTTGTTAGAACTCAGATCAGTTAAATTAGGATGTTAAAAATCTATTACTTTGAGAGATAATTGACATAAATTACAGTTTATCATGAATATAAAGCCAGTCTACTTTTAAAAAAATTTTAAACAGAAAAAAGTAAGAAATAACAATAAAATAGAGTTTCAAAGCAGACTAGTTGGAGAGTAGCAGTAATCAACACATTGCATGTTGCTATATTTATAGTAACTGTTCAGAGCATTAGATGAAACATTGCCCAGAAAATTACTATCACAAAACTGTCCTTTCAATGATCCAGCTGTATAATTATCTTAAACTGTCTTGTGTTTATATATACTTTTTTCCTTTTCCCTTCTTTCCTTTCACCTTTCACCCATCACAGTTTTTCTTTTCTTTTGAAGAGTTTCTTCCCTATTCACAATCTCTATTGTACATTTTGGATCTTATTTACTCTTTCAGATTCTCACACTAGTGAGACAATATATGATGTTTACACATGTGGGTCTGGTTTATTTCACTTATGAGTATGGTCTCCAGTTGTATCCATTTACCTATAAAGTCTCAAGTTTATTTTTTATGACTGATTAGTATTCCATTATATTAAAAAACCCCACATCTTTTTTATCCATTCTGCTGTTGATGGGCATTTGGGTTGTTTCCAAGATTTAGCAATTACAAATTGTGCTACTATAAACATGGAAGCACATATACCACTGTGGTTTGATGCTTTTAATTCTTCTGGAAAGATATCTAGAAAGAGAATAGCTCTAATCCTAGTTTTTTGAGGAATTTCCTCATTGATTTCCACAGTGTTTGCACTGTCTACACTCCTACCAACAGTGGAGAAGGGTTCTGTTTTCCCCACAGTCCTGCCAGCATTTGTCATTGGTTGATTTCTTGATGATAGCCATTCTTTCTGCAGTGGATGATATCTCAGTGTTGTTTTAATTGCATTTCTCGAATGACCAATGATGTTGAACATTTTTTCATATATTTATTTACCATTTGTATCTCTTCATCTGAGAAATATGTGTTCATCTCAGATACCTCCAGTATCATTTATTAAAGAGACTTTCTTCCAGTGAACATGTTTGGTTTCTTTGTTTTGTTTGTAGTGAGTGTTTGTAGTTGAGTCTGCATCTTTTATTCTGTTCCACTGATCCTCAGGTCTGATTTGTTGCCAATACCATGCTGATTTTATCACAATAGCTTTATAGCATAATTTCAGGTCAGGGATTGTGATGCCTCCTGATTTGCCTTTGTTGCCCAGAATTGCTTTTGCTATTCTGGGTCTCTTCTGGCTCCAAATGAATTTTAGGAGCATTTTTGCTACCTAGTCTCCTTTTGAAACCCAAATCTCACTCTAGGACCAGGGATATAGCTCAGTGGCATAGTGCCTGCCTGTCAAGCACAAGGTCCTGAGTTCCATTCCTGGTACCAATAAATAGATAAATAAATAAAATAAAATAAAATGAAATAAAATAAAAAAAGAACCTAATCTTACTTTAGATACGATTTTCTGTTCATCCACGGGGGGAAAAAGCTAGAAGTATTTAAGTGATAAAACATGCTTACTCTGATTAAATGTATAAAATTTGGGAGCCTAAGAAATAATGGGAAGTTGGTTCAACACTTACAGTCCTTACCAGATGTGTTGATAGATTTTTCTGATTTTTTACTTCAGATCTTCCAATTCTCCTTTTAAAAAGTAATTCCTAGCCTCCTACTGTCACCATTTAAGTACTCCAATAATTACCTTTACCGCAATGAACATGGCTTCATTGAACCTACTTTTGTCTCCAGATTTTGTCCTAGCATACTTCTGTTGTTTAAAAACAACCCCACCAATGATTCTACTTATCTTCCAGGATTTAATCTTTCTCCTTAATCAAGATCGATCAGATAAGGAAATATTTCTCTCTGTCTTTGTCTCTGTCTCTCTGTCTGTCTGTCTTTTTCTCTCTCTCTCTCCTCCCTTTCTTCCTTTCTCCCTTCCTTCCTTCCTTCCTTCCTTCCTTCCTCCCTCCCTCCCTCCCCTTTCTCCACAGAAAAGAGATCCAGCACTGCAGCATTGTAGTTGACTGGGCAATGGAGTTGGTATGTGCTCACCTTGGGCATTCTCTTGAGTCTTTGTATCACATAATCAATGAATTGCATCAATGTGGTGGGACCTGAACATCAGCCTGAGCTGGGAGTAGTTCAGCAAGCTGCGGTACATGCTCTACTCATTAGGTTCTATCCCCTCGAAGACCTCTTTGAGCTACAAATCTCAGTGATTGATGGTTTTGATGTTGGGGGCCCAGAAAGGAAGGCAGCAACCACCCAGAAGTATTTCTTAGGTCTTGTCCCTGACTGCTTGACTTTGCTGCTAGATGCACCATTTTTACAAAGCAGCAAGTACCTTACTGTGGACTTTGCCAAAAAAGAGTGCCCAATTGCTGGAGGCTATGTGGACATCTGGTATGTTATGGAGTGGGTCAACTTAATGAGTAAAAAATGGGAGAAGCACAACAAAACTTGCTTGTCAAATAGGCCTGATGTATTCATCCTGACTGCAGTAGCATTGCAGCTTATATGAGAAATTAGGTACCCACTGGGGAAAATTTTTCTCCCACTCTTCCACTTGAGGTAAAGGTGATGACTGAGTGGGGCCCACAATTCACAGAAGTTCCCTTAAATTCTCAAGCCTGGTTCAGGAGTGATTTGGCTCAACTGAACCCCATAGGTATGCACGGGGCTGCTGCCACTGTTGGCATCACCACCACTGGGCAGAACCAAAGGTGGACATGGTTGTTCCATTCATAGATAGACATCCACACTGTTCTCAGCTCCGGCTAGTAGTTAGGAAGCAGGGCTGCATTTTCCTAACTCCTTACACTGTTGCCAGTGGCCTAGCCAATTGGTCTACCACTTGAAGAATCCACAGACTGGCAGATAAACTTCCTTGGGGGCTGCACACGTGAAAGCAAATCATGCTGCTGGTCAAATCATTTGAGTCATGAAGGTCACCCCAGGACAAGCCTATTCTCAGATGAGTCTGACTGGGATGAGGTTGTTGAGCAAGGCTGAATTTCCCCTGTGGTCCCCATGGTTGCCTCCATCCAATGTTACCTTAGACAGGACAGCATGTCCTACTTGTGCCACAATAGACTTTTGACCCCAATCTTTGCTATCAGTGTGGCCTCACTCACCACTGCATTTACTTTTCCAGGTTCCAGTGTTGCTTTTTCATTCTGACCCAGCTGACCCTAGCTTCATTCTTAGGTAATGTGTTCCTATTTGAGGTTTACATTTGCAGCATGATGATGGCCCACCTGATACCACAGGATCCCCAGGGAATGTGAGGTTGGGTACTCCATGCTATCTACCATATGCTGGCTTGAAGCAGGTGTTCTAGGCCCTGAAAAACCCTCTTCAAAAATGAACTCAAGAAATTCTGATTTGTATGTCTTCCTGGTCACATTTTAGTGAGACACTTTGGTCCATGAATGTGGCTGTCCCCAAGGAGGGTACATTCTTCTCTTAGTTGTGTCTTGGATAATAACCAGAATGAAGGAATGGGAATCATACACATATATTTTGAAAATCTGATAATCTATGCTGGTCATTCTGTACTTGATGCTCTTGCTCTGAAAGCTCCCAGGTCTGCCTCTGCTCCACCTTCCCTGACCCCCAGGGAGCCCAGGATATTCAATCTAACTCTGATTCAGCCGCCTAGATTCTCTTAGTGGGTCGATATAGATTGAGATCACTGTTACAATGACCTCTGGCTGAGAATGAAGCCCACTGAGACCCTACAGTACTTTGCATAAACCAAAGTAGTGGCCATGATAGGTCTCTGTATAAGAGTGCTCTGTTTTCTGTACATGGCCTTTCAGATGAAATATTTGGAGGATGGAGGGCACTGGGAGAAAAATAAAGTTACAGTCACAAAAGTGGGCATCTTTTTGGTGGAGGGAGAATGCCACCTCAACCTTCAGGAGCTAGAAATTGAAGAATATTAATGGACTTTGTCCTTTGCAATCATTCCTGATGTATGTACTATCAGGAAGGAAAACAATGTGGTGGAGCTCACCCAACTTTTATAACCACCTTGAATTTCACCATCTTCTGAACTGTCATCCATCAACAGACAGTTCTGACTATGACTAAACTGCCATTGCCCTTAGCTTACCAGGATGGGCAATCTACTAGAGATGCAGGGGTGTCCCTGGTCAGCCTGGTAATGTGACAGACAGAGTGAGGGACAGTGATGTCTTTCCACTATCCCCTTCAGAATCAAAGATATCACTGGCTCAGTTTTTCAAATTGAACTGGCAACCTTACATTTCACCAACTGGTCATTAGGTCACAATGTAGCCCCTATGAAAAGATGTTTCTCAATTCAGTGAGCCCAACATGAGGACAGCAACAACTGTAATCAACACTTTTCTCCTCAGAGGTGCTATATTTGCCACAGATATGGCATCAAGCTACTTTCTTTCCCCTTTACACCTCTGGGGTGCTCGTGATTTAAAGTAATCCAACTGATCACGTCCTATTCGAGTGATTATGAAATTACCCTTGGAAGATGCTGCCCTTGGTGACCCTTACCCTCTGGGAATTTTTCCACATGATGAGTGTTATCCAGTCAGAAAGATGATATGGAATCTGTCCTTGACTTTCACTGAAGTAATGAATGACATTGCTCTGCAAGGCAATCAAATCAGCTTCAATTCACTAACCAGGATTGTTATGGGTGATGGAACTGCCCTAGACGTACCCTTGTGGGTACAATCAATCAATGTGATTGTTAATACTTTGGGACAAGTAGAAATTAGTTATTGACAGTAACAGAAGTATAATGTGGCAAATGGATCAGAGCTGGGTAAATGATTCTTCTTTTCCTCTCTGATTTTACTAAGGTACTGTTGCTTGGCCTAGTACCTATGCTGACCTAGGATGGGATGAAGCTGCTTTGTGTAACAAAACTTGCTGACAAATGTAAGGACATTTGTACACTATTCTTCCTTAATCCAAGAACCATTTTAGGAACAGCATATGCATAGAGTCTCAAACCATATGCCTTAATCCAGCAAGCATTTCTTGATTATAAGACTTCATTCTAGGTTAGGCAGTTAGAAATGCAAATGAATATAAAACATATCTTGCTCATAACTATGGTTTTGTTGGAAAGGTAGAATCGAGTTGACTAAGATAATATAATGTTTTCTGTATCATGATTTAATTGTATTATCAAATAGAACCAAAAATAAATAATGCAAAAATTGAGGAAAAGATGTTAACTACTGAAAGATGAGAGAATCAGTAGGATTTGGGGAAAGTGATCCATTTGATGCCATCCTACCCCTGTATGGCTATTCATTCACCTATGAAAATTAGATTAATGTCTGTGGTCTGCAAGGCATTTTGATATTCTCAGAAGACATCGGTTACTTGCTATTAGATGATTTCTTCCAAAGGTATAGGCTCCGGGAAAAGATTTCATAATTAATTTTCCTTTTGTTGACTGAAAGTCTTTCTGTTCATTACTTATATAAAACATGATTGTGGAAGAAAAAACCAGCTTTTCAAAGTGTATATTTTTAGAGAGAGTATTTTCACTGAAGCACGTTCAGAAATTCAACAAGAATTTTGGTCGAAATTTTCACAATTTTTGTTGGCACATATTGTTTCTAAGGAAATTTATGAAACACAATTAAAATGTTCATTAAAAACACCAATCATAATAATACTGACAAAACAGACATTAAAGATTTTATTCTATTACATTGAAGATTAAAATTAAACAATATATACTATCAAGAAACTGTTAATGTTAGGTAATTGTAAAACACAGTTTGAAGTGAATATGTACTGTATTCCTGAAAATAGAAACAAAATATCACAACTGTTCAGCACAGCTTTCTGTCATCTTTCACTGAAATGCCATGGCTGTTGTAGCAACATGTAAGAACATTAATTACACGATGTCACATCTCTTATTATTTATTTTGTATCAAATGGGATTGTGACTTACATTATTTAGATATTTTAAAGCTTTCTTATACAAACATACTTTCTGCACCCAATAATGGTAGTAATAATGATAGTAATGCCTAACACTAAGCCAGTCTGCGTTTAAATGTGTTTAATCTTACTAAATATAACAGCTTAAATTCTGTATAATTTAAAGATAAAACTTGCAATACTTTCTACTAATCGCAATCTTACTTCTTTCTGAAACCTTAGAAAAATCTACATGTGGTGCATTCAGGAGTCTTAACTGGAGTTACCTGACTACTACTTAGAGGATACAACAAGCTCTGAACACCATTACTTAATGGCACGGGCATATTTTTCTCACTCCTCAGTGGATTTTCTGCTACCTTTGCCCAAGTCAAACAGCTAGACTTTGTGATGTATTACTGGGAGGACATATGTTAGTGTTTTAGCAAGGCCTGTGCTTCATGAATAATATCTTTAGTGAATAACACAGGAAGAGATTGTCCAGAGTGCATTGAGAAATATACATAAGTAGTTGACTGAAGCCTGTGGACTCTAGTCATGTTCATAAAGAGATGGATACACCATAAAGCTAAAGGAGTCACTCATTGGCATAACTCTTCCCTTAGCATGATAAGGGGTCTAGGCTGGGTGGCCAGGTTTTCTTGTAAAATTTACAAAGAGGCGTTATGTTGTCTACAATCCATTAACACTGCTATCTCTTTCTACTCTGACTCCTCTCTGATACATTTCTTTTGATGTTTAGGGGAACTGGGGAAGTACTGGGCAATTTGGAGCCCTGGCTGGGGGAAATTGGTTTGAGGAACATGGAGTATAAGTTTATAGAAGTACATCTGGAGGATTAATTTCACAAGGGTCCAGCCATTTTATCTCCATTTGAACATGTCCTATGGCACCAGCAACATACCTATATGGGTAGGAGAGGAGAAACGAGACTGAGATGATAGCAAGTGAAGTAAAAAAACAAAACAAAACAAAACAACTTAATGCTTGAATTGTTTGATTCACTTTTCAGGCCTAAAGCTGGTACCCTGATCATCTATTTAGAGGAAAACAGCATGCAATGAAGCAACTATGGGAGATTTCTTTCTGTCTTGTTTTTGAAATCCAATACTGTTCTCACTGTTTTGCTTTGTTCCATTTTATTGTTTTTATTCTCTTTAAAGTAAATTTTAAAGAAATTTAAAATATTAATCATAAAAAAATCTATTCAACCTAAAAAAAAATAAAGCTTTTCCACTTAGCAGCTATACAGAAAATATTAGCTATTATTGTTCCTGCTAATATCATTGTCACTATCATCATCATTATTGAAGTAATCTTGAAATAAAAACCTGAATATAATGTTTTGTTTTGTTTCTGAAGTTTGGAATTATCCTGAAAATCCACCAAAGCTTGATTAAAATATTAAAACAAAGAAGACATTTCAATAGTATTCCTATTTTATTATCTAATATCTAAATGTATTACTTGACTGATATTTAACATGAGACTTGCAATTCCCAAACCAAAGAAAGTGGGTGTAAATTTCACCAGTTGCTAAGTAACTGCCAAATTCTGAAAGATGTCATACTCTGTGGCGGACAAGTACATAGGTGAAAGCCACAGCTCGCCAACGCTGGAAGAGGAATGTTCAGGCCTACACAAGTTTCTAAGGATATTTCTTTTCGTATATCAAAAGTTTCAAACCTAGCATTGAGAATTAGTGGCAGTTTTGCTGATACTTATCAGGCAGTTTTACCGGGGAGAAACAGACGGGAGAAAAGAAGTAAAGGAAGCTTTGGTAACAGTCAGAAACTGAGGGGAAAGTAGTCAGTCAGTGCTACAGTTTAGATTTAGAATCCCTTCCAGAAGTCCCATGTGTTCAGAGCTGGGGCTTTGGGAAGGTGTTTGAAACATGGGGGCATTATATTCATCAGAGTATTAATCCACTGATGAGTTCATAGCTAAATGTGCTGTTAGGAGGGAGACCTGGTTGGAAGAAGGGTGTCGTTGGGCGCATGCCTTTGGAAGGTATATTTCCCTCCCCAGATCCTTCCTTTTCTCTCTGCTTCCTGGATGACTAGTGTGTGTATGATAAGCTTATTAATTTTTTTTTGGTATCAGGAATTGAACTCAGGACTTCATGCCTGCCAGGCAGGCACTGTGCTGCTGAGCTATATCCCCAGCCCAAGCTTATTAATTTTTAACCATATGAATGAATACACTAATGAATATATAAGATGCATATACAGACTACAGATTAGAATTATCAGATTATCCAGACATAGATTAGAATAAGAAAGATACTACATCTATTTCTTAATATTTAAAGGACTGTTGAGAAGAAATTAGGTGTTTCCTTTAGGCTACTTTACCTCCAGGAGATGAAACAGAGTAAGAACCAGAAGCAAGAGAGGGCAGATAATGGTATAATTTAAGGAAGAGCTTTGTACTAGTAAGAGATGCCAACCATGTAATGGCCTGTTTGGGGAGACGGTAAGTTCCTTGTCACTATAGCCATTCATAAATAGGCAGACGACTTTTAGGAGAGATGTTGTAAATTCATGGCTCCTTGTGGAAAAGGGTTTTGAAGCTTCAAGTCCTGCTTGACTTTGAGAAGTCATTTTTTTCTCAGATACTTGTTCTGGAATGATGACTAGATCAAGTGTAGATTGTTCGAAAAATGAACTAGATTCGTGACTTGCAACCTGCTACTCTTTAATAAAGGCAGTTTAACTTTTAAGGACTTAAATTTTAAAAAATAAGTTTTACAGAGGAGAAAAGAAATCAAACAACAGCATATTAGAATTCTGTGGTGGTACCTTTGCTCAGTAAGTCTCTAACTGCCTCTTCCTGAATTTCATGTGGGGTTATGTAAAAGGAAGAGTTTCATTCCTTCCTACTTTCTCTATTCTTTTTACAACAGATGGGATTACTCATATTTGTCACAAACTTTATTCATTAAATTTCAATTCAAATAACTTTTGTCTCAAATGATTCTTGTTAGTTTGTAAAGATGTGCCTCCACAGAGGGTATTTTAAAGGGCTTGCTACTGCTCAAATGATAACTCTCAAAAACATACCAAAAACATTTTGCGTGATTGCAGGAACACTTAAAAAAAAACCTGAAATAACTTCTAAAATGATTATTTAGTGACGAGCAGCATATATATGTTTGATGTATTAAAGAAATACACAATGTACCGCATTGTGTGATATGTGAGTGTTCACGAGTACAACTCTTTTTCTTCATAGTTTGTTGTTTGTTTTGACAAGATCCTTACCAAATGGTTTTATACTCTGCACATCTGAATATTTAGGCATTTACAACTGCAATCAACATTGACACTAACATTTTTGAAGATTTTTTGATAACACTGTAGAAATTTATCATGTTTCCTTTACACATGCATGATTAATGTATAGAAATGCTCTATATAATTGTAGCCTTGCATTCACAAAGAAAATAGCTGTATGAAACAATCAATTTGGATGTTCCAAAGAGTAATGTGAGTGGTTTCTAAACCTTTTATGTTTCAATCATACACATTTAAATAGCTCAAAATAATATAGTTCAGTTTCAATGAGTAACTGCAGAAATTTTCTTTTTTTTTATTTTGAAAAGAATACAATCAAACAAAACAAAACAAAACAGAGTAAAGTCAATCAAAACAAGGCATGAACATGGTACATGACTTTTAAACAGGGTAAAAAGCAATCGGTAAGGCTACCATAATGCCTCCTGTTATCTGCAGTATACCTGCTCATACCATCAGGGATAAGTAAAATCAAACAAAATACAACAAACTAAAACAGTAGAAACAAAACAAAACATAACAAAACAAAACAAACAATGCAAAACAATATAAGCAATACAGAATTTCAAGATATTAGCAAAACAGCATTGGCTACCATAATAATTGTTATCTACAGAATAGTTGCCTACACCTTCAGACATATTACAATCAAAACATACATAAATAGAGTAAAATCAATCAAGACAAACAATAAAAGACATACAGGGTTTCTAAACAAGCTAATTGGACATCCTCGATGGCTGCAATTATATATTTTGTTATCTTTAAAAGAGCTGTCCATGCCATCAAGTATAATAAAATCAAACAAATCAGAATGAAATGACACTAATCAGAACAATGAATACAACCTAAATTTCAAATCATGATAATAGATTAATAGTGGTCATTTCTTTCCCTTTTTAGATAATTCCTCCCCTTTGACTTTCCCAATATGTATTGTGCATTTTGCATCCCACTAACACCTTTAGTTTGTTATGCTATGGAGACAACACAAAATTCACCCTTGTGACTCTGGTCCATTACATCCATCAGCACTATTACCAGTTTCCTCTATCTACCTACAAGAGCCTTGAGGTTATCTTCCTTTATAGCTGAGTAGGTTTCCACCCCATGAAATCCCATGTCTTTCTTATCCATTCTGCAATTAATGGGCAGGCTACCCTTAGTGTTTTTTTCCTGGCTCTCTGTCACATAGGGCATTGTTCTCTCTCCTTTGACTTTCAGACTATGAATTTTCTTTCTAGCTAAATGTGTTTCTTGCATAGAGCATAATGATGGGTCCTGTCTCCTGATCCACTATGCCTCTTTTTCTTTCTATTAGTGCCTTCAGGCCCTCTTGCACTGTAGTGTCTCTGCCATGCTATTTTCCTGCCATTGGCTCCCTATTTTTCCTCTCTATTCAATCGACTGGCCCCACTTGATAGTCCTCCTCTGACATTGTTCCTGAGACCGTGGTCCTTTTTCTCTCTCTCTAAAATGTCCTTTAGTAATCTTTGTAGGGTTGGTTTGGTAGTCATGAATTCCTTGAGTTGTTCTTTGTCATGGAAGTATCTTGTTTCTCCATTAATTTTGAAGGAAAGTTTTGCAGGGTACATCAGTCTGGGTTGGAAGTTGTTTTCTTTCAGGACTTGCATGACTTCACTCCAGCCTCTTCTTGACCTGATGGTTCATGTTGAGAAGTCTGCTGTGATTCTGATGGGTTTTCCTTTATAGGTGATCTGTTTCTTTTCTCTAACAGCTTTTAATATTCTGTTCTTGAGTTGAATTTCTGGGATCTTGATTATTATATGTCTGGGTGTAGATTTGTTTTGGTTATGGCTAGCTGGAGTTCTATATGCCTCACTTATTTGAATGTCATATTCTTTTTTT
>RJWT010001482.1:0-48018 GCA_004365215.1 Cuniculus paca
TTGTTTTCAAGGTTTGAAAGTCTGTCTCCAGTTTCTTTCAAGTGGTTTTGCCAGCTTTCATTGGAGTTTTTAATTTCCTGGATATCTCTTTGAATCTGTTTCATGCATTCTAAATCTCTTTTATATTGTTCATTCATGGTTTCCCTCATTTTCCTATGCTCCTCTATTTTTTTTATCTGTATCTTCTTTAGAGATGCTGAGTATTTCTTTTATTATGTTTTTCATTTCTCTTTTACCTGGGATAGAATTTCTGTTGTAATTTCTCTTATAGCTTCATGAAGTTGTTTCTTCACTTCAGTTGACATCACTTCAGGCATTTCAGGTATGTGACTCTTGTTCTCCTCTGTGTTTACCTCTCCTGGACTTGCACTGCTTGGGTTAGATGCCAGAGATTGCCCTCTCCCTCTTCATCTTGGCATATTCCTGATTTCTTCCACACACCTGAGTAGTGTGTCCCAAGGCACCCTGGCACTGGTCACAGCTTCTCCAAAGCCTGACTGTTCAGCTTTTCTGGCTATGTACATCCGACGGTGGTTGCCCGTGTCTCTGCACTGAGCTGGGTACCGACCCACCCAGAGTTTTGCACAGGAGCAGACCTGGTCAGGCCCTGCAAATCTAAGGTGTTTAGGAACCTATGGGATGTTGTGTGAAACATGCATGGGAGTGGACCTCAGTACAAACAACTTCCGTGGGTCTGCCCACAACCTGGCACTGCCAGCAGAAGTGGGTAACAGTCCTGGCCCCAGGCATAACCTGCCCAACTCCAGGATGGTGCCTGGCCAATCACTGTCTCCTGTGGAGGGATGGGGTCCCCAGCACTCACCACCAGCCAGCACAGATCACCATGTCTGCCACTCTCCTTCACCCTCACACCTCTCCGCAGAGACCTCTGGGATCAACCATGGCTGCAACTGCAACTGCCACCGCAACCACGCGTCTCCAGGCTCAGCAGCTCTTCTGGCAAGGTGTATCCGACTCCAGGCTACGGTGTTGCCAGCCACCACCTTCTTCTTTGTTTAAATTCTTTTTATTCTTTTTGTGGGCTTCAATTCATATTTTAGATTCTTCCTGGGTCCGGGGGACCCACTTCCTTCCTTCTTGTCCTCCCCATGATGCTATATTCCAGCATCTGAACTGTTTCTCTCAGAGAGACTGTTTACTCTGCTGCTTACTGTTCCTCCATGTTTGATCATTTGATGACTCTACTTTTTAACCCCCAGTTTTCCCATACATCAGTTAACCCCCTAGGAACACGGTTCCTCTGGTTTTCTCACTTTACTTTGTCATCACACAGCCAGCAGCACGAAGCACATTCACCGCAACCATTGTCCCCTCCATTGCCAGAACTTTTCCATCTTCTCAACTGGAAGCTCTTCCTTCTCTAAGTCAAAAATTTTCTTTCTTTAAGAAATTCAACTTGAGAAAAGAGAAGACTCTTGGACTTTACATTTTAAATCAGGCTTTTAAGAAAATGATTTCGATGCATTGAAAACAAAGAGGAAAGGAATTTCTAAAGAAAAATATCTGGTACAATGTTTGACATGGAATGAAAGTCATTAGTAGAGTGAGAGCCAGTGTGAGGGAGAGAAGAGACAGAGAGGGAGAGAGAGACAGAGGGAGAGACAGAGGGAGAGGGAGAGGTAGAGGGAGAGGGACAGAGAGAGACTGTTACCTGACTGGAACATTACCTGATTGTTACCTCATACCTAGAGATGGGCTAGGACTCAGCATTCCCCGATATGGTAGGCAGAGCATTTAGATTCAATGTATTAAGTAAAGACAAGAAAATTATTTACTTACTTTACCAATTATAACACTTGCATGCATCTACATGTATAATGTATGAAATCATTTGAATTTTATTTATTCATTTCATTACACATAAAAGCTTGGGGTTTCTGTTTCCATGTTGCCATTACTACAAACACTAATCCCAGTTACACAGGACATTCATTTAATCAGAATAACAAATTTTGAACATCACAGGGAGAAAGAAATCTGTGCGATGTTTCCTTAAATACTTGAAAATCCACACTAAGGTAATCAAAAGTATGAAGGCCAAGAGGTAGTCCTTAACAGCTTTTAATCATGCTTCTTGAGAATTTTGAGCCATATACATTGAGAAGCTTAATTCTTTATAATATAGAAGTCGTCATCTGGCAACTATTTTATTTTGAATTTTACCCATGAGTACTCCTTGTTCTCTGATACATAGTTTCAATTTAATTTTCAAAATGATACCTATCAAACCCTGTAACAAGCATCATTTTATTTATTTTTTTATTAAGTTTATTGGTACAATTTAGATATACATAATGATTGCACTCTTCATAGGGAACTTGTTTAAATGTAACTCTTAATTTAAATGTAACTCTTACGAATACATTAGATTGTAAGCAAATACAAATGTTTAAGGATTTCTTTTTCCCTTTTTCTGATAAAAAATCATCTGGACAGCCCCTGCTACAATTTTAAGAAAGTCCCTCAGGGGACAGAGTTGGAAGTGATGACTGAAGATTTTAGGGAAACTCACTGTTTTTCCAGTACCAGGTCAAGAGCTTGTAGATAGATCTCCAGCTTTGTAGATAGGTTACCAAAACATTTGGTCACACTCAAGTCAGTTTTGAGCTTCTTGAAAGGATAGATAACTTTACTCTCCAATGGTGATCTGTCTTCACTTCTTGTAATTCCTTCCATTTTGCTAAACTGAAATATTAGAAAACTGCTATTGCTCATATATGCACCAATTTCTAAGCCCCTCATTCCTGCTCTGAAATGCACACTTCCCTGAGTAGAGAGAACAAAAGCTAGGAGATCTGACCCGCTGAATTTATCCTCTGACTACCCAGAGTTGCTAATTTCAGGGAGATTGCTACAAATCCCAGAAATGGAAGATGAACCAACTCAATACTCTTGCTAGCACCCATCTATATTTTCCAGGTGGCCTGCAGATTTACTCATTGTATTTTCTTGGGTTTGTTTTGGCTCATAAATGTAATAATGCTCACTATAGATGCTCAAACAATAAGAAATATATACAACAAAAATATAAAAGGCCTCTGAAGCATGTATACTGTCTACCTTCAAGATAATCACCATTCAGTTTTGTGTTTATGCATATACACATGCAGTCACACCCCAACTCCATGCACAGAATGTACTGATTTGTTAAACAAAAGTGTGATAGTGTTGAGCTTTGTACCATAGACAAAGTCCTGAATGAACAGATGGGAGCTGGACCATTTGTTCAGCAAATACCTCCTCAGAGCCTATTATGTGCCAGGCACTGTATATACAAGAATAAATTTCAGGTGGATAACAATCTTCATAAAGTTAACATAATAGAAAAAAAATGGGAGAAGGGTGATCAAAATCTATGGTGAATTCCAAATTTAAAAAATCCATAACAATAAAAGACACATTGCCATTAATTTCCCTTAAAATACTACCCCCTGTCTTTGGATGCAGTTATCCCATCATTCTTGCCACTTTCCGAAGCAGTTCTGGAATTCCTTTTTTGTGAGCGTGTTTACAAAGTGTGGTAAAAAAAAAATATAGTCAATGCTGCTGCCAAGTTCCATCCAACAGAAAAGCAGCCTCCTGAAAACATTACAGTGTATCCTCATCTGACATATTTACCAGATCTGGCACCTCAGAATCCAAAATACCACAAAAAGTAAGCATTTTCAATCTACTGTATTCAGAAAGAAAATCTAGGTAGCCATAACAGTGCAATGAAAGACATTTACAAAAACGGAATTCCAAAACTGCTTTGAAAAGTGACAAGAAGTATAGGACAAGTTCAGAGTAAGGGATAGTGTTTTGTGAGGGATTAATGACAGTGTGTCTTTTACTATAAATTTTTTAAAAAATTTAAACACACACAGTATTTTTCTGTGATACCTCATGTATGGAAAGAAGAATCAATACTCCAAACATACAATGAATTCTTTCTAATCAATAACACTGGAAACCAGATGAGAAAATGTCGAAAGCATGTAAACAAGCAATTCAGAGAAGAAAAAAAGGTTCATAAACATAAAAACAATCAGAATTTCTAATCACCAGCAAAATGTGAATGAAAATAAAGTGAGACACCATTTCACAGTCACTTGGATTAGGAAAACTTTCAAAGTTCTACACTAACAAGAGGGGATTTCACTTTTCTCAAGTGCTGCTGATGGGCCTGGAAATTGCAGTTACTTTGGAGATCAGTTAGAATTTCTGACAAAATGGATATGATTACTTTTTGTGACCCAGAACTGTCATTTCTGGTCTGGTACCAGTAGAAAATCCTTGCATATATGCAGAAAAATGAATATAAGGATGCTTGGAGCTCATGTTTGTAGTAATAGTGACACTGAAAACAGAAACCCTAAGCTTTTATGTGTAATGAAATGGACAAATAAAATTAAGATAATTATTCAATGGGATATAATACTGGATGAGTTAAAAAGTAATGATTTAGCTATATCTGTCTTTCTATCCCTCCATCCATTCATATCCATCCATTCATCTGTGTATCTACGCATCTCTCTATGTATCTTACTATCAACTTAGCTAGATATGTAGTTAGCTAGTTATTCATGGACATTCCTCACAGACATTAAATTGAATGTAAAACACAAATGCCGAGTGTTCCATACAGATAGTACAGTAGAATGCCTTTTTTGTCAGTTAAAAGAAACATACAAAAGAATATTCTATCAGTTTCTAATGAACTATAAGTAAAGCTAATCTGCCATCTGTTTTTGCATGGCCTATAAGCTAAGGGTATTTTATGTTTTTTAATGGCTGGGCAATTTTCCTAACAAACACTATTTCCTGACACATGAAAATTATATGAATTCACATTTCTGTGCCCATAAATAAAATGTTACTTGTGTAATCATTAGAAGTTTTTTTTTTTCCCCAGCTTTGGACTTTGTTCTCTCTGTAGTTTATGCTATGCTAAGGGAAGACTTGTTTAGGCAATGGACAGTCTCCATCCACCAACTCCCAGTACCACTGGTCTTTTCAGGACTTCTGTGGTGTCCACTGCATCCTGTAGTTACCAGTTGCTTCCTCTCTGCTCCAGGGGACATGTGGCTTTGCTCTAAATCCTTTGCTCCATGTCATCTGCGTGTCATTCAGGATTTTGGCCGACGAGGAGAACAGGAGACACTTTGAAGGTCACAAGTAAACAAGGATTTCAAAAACAGGTGGAGCTGTCTGTATGCCTGTGGAAAGAGCAGAGTTGCTAAGGTCAAGAAAGTCACTTCCAGATCAACAGATTTGAAAGTTGAGGAATCACAGGCAAGGTTTTAGCTGGAAGTTTGGGAAGCATGGGCATGATCTTAGCTGCCCCAAGCACATCAATGACATGACTGTCAGCAGGGCATCTGGGAGCTGCTGGCTGAACATCACAGCTGTCACCATGGAAGCCCATATGCCTGCCTACAGCTGCCACCAGAAAGCAACAGCTTCTCTCTCTTTCCCTCTTCCCACAGCTCTTGGGAACCTCTCATTCATTCAGAATCCTGCTAGAAAAAAAGTCTTGAAAATATGTTATCCAGGATTTCAACCCTTGCCATATAAAGGAGAGTTAAGGGTGGAAAGTGTGCTGCGTATTGACAGGTTTTACTTGGGATAGTAAATCAAATCATATCAGAAACATCGTCCATGCCCAGAAAGGTTTGTTGAACATAGATAACCCTACATTTTGCATCAGGTTATTTGGCATGAAAGGAAACTAAGAAATTGGCCAAGATTACCTTCGCCTCAATTCAAATCCATTTTACTTATCTGAAACATTACATTATTACAATATTAGATTTAAAGGTATTTATAAAACCATATAAAATAATAAAACAGCAATTTAAAAGGTCATTTGTCGACTTAAAGGATGAGTGACAGGATGATACACCTAGATCAAAACTCATTTTTGTAAGAGACCTGGAACACTGGAATTCTTTTCTACTATACTCCTCGGACTAGATATGGCCTTAATGAAGTCCATTCATGTGTACTCTTCATCCAGGAAAAAAAAACCTCTGTTTTTAAAATAACCCACTGTTCTCATTTTAATGAAGTTATTACACTGTTCAGTTTCTGGAAGCAGAAAAGATGCCTCCAGAACCATTCAGGCAGAATTAGGAGAATTGCATCATTTAATCTAGCAAAACAAGGATCAGCTTGGAACTGGCATAATTTTACCCCATATTTCATTTTTTTCCTCACAGAAGCCTCCTTTTAAGATGTAAATTATTTTGGGATCTCTTTAACTATGTTTGAATTTTTGAGGTTCTAGTCTTCTTTTCATGGTGTTCTAGCAGTTTAGAAATTTCAAAGCCACTATAGTACTTTTCCCCATGCTTAATCAAAGCCACATTGACAGTCTCAGGAACTATCACCAATTCCATTCCTAAGTGCCACAAGTTGTTAATAATAACTGGTTGCATTTGTGTGTCTGTAAAGCCCTTCTGATTCTTAGACTTAGGTAGAGTTTCCAGATTCTAATTAAGAGAATTTTAGTGGACTTCAATTACACTGCTGTGAGATTTCTGTTTTATGTGACTTGCCAGTTTATCAAGAACATTCACACTCATTTCTCTGATGTGATCTTAGTGACCTGACCATCTGTAAAGAAGGTGTGGAGGAGGCATTCTCAGCCTCACTTTTGAGAAGAACTTAAAATTCCAGAAGATTAAATGAATTGCCCAAGGTCACTCAGTTTATGGTGGCAAGATCCTTCAGCGCTGAGTTCTGTAAGCACCCCAGCTGCCTAGATGTAAATAGAAATGTTTATATTTTCCTTGTCAGGCTGTAAGCTGTACAACTTCTCTAATTCTCTGCCAGTTGTGTGCACTTTGGGTGAGGCTTTCCAGAACTTGTTTTGTTTTTTCGAAGCCTAGAAACATCAAAAGCATTAAGATTTTTAAGATGAAAACTCAAGATTTTCTCCTAACATGTCAAAATGTAAATTCTAGGTTGATTGTGAGTAATATTCAAACGTCTGTAATCATAAGTAAACTTAATTAAATCTTTAGTCACATGTTTATTTTGGCCTTACCTAATAGGAGTTAAAAGTGCTTTTTGTAATGGATTTATTAGTCAAGGTAGAAAAATACAGTACATACAAAAGGAAATACATACAAATAAGATGCCTGAGTACAAATGTCCTTGGAAATTCATTGGCTATTATAACTGATGAAGTTGCTGTTAGGACAGAGAAGTTAGAACCACGTGGGAAGTCAGTGCACCGGGGAATGAGGAGGAAAAGAAAAGAGCTCTGCTTTTGATTAGGATCTGAAGTGTGTTATAATTGGGTTGAGTTTCTCCCCAGCTGGCCCCTCTCTTGCTGACATCTGCAAAGTGTGTGAAAAACTGTGGTGGGGCCTTATCTACGGTGGCTGTGTGGACACATGTTAGTCACATAAGAGCCAAGACCTTGGAGTCCTTCATGCTGGTTCTGGTAATGAATGCTGAGAAACATGCTTTTTGGACCAGGAGCATTTTAATGGGTTTCACTATTGGAAAAGATTCAGAATTCTTTTAAGCAGTTATAATTATTTGGTCTCCTATTTGAAACCAGTGAATATATAACTGAAATGTAGATTCAAGACTATCAGAGTCTGCATCAAGTTTAATTTATGGTTATCTTTGAAGTGTAAAGCATAAGAAAATGTTTCTTTTTTATCTTGTGAAATGTCATTTATATATATATTTTGCCTTTGTATTTATAAAAGGCAGGTCATCCCCTAGCGTAGGCTTGATCACCAAAAGGTATCTCCCTGTGTATGAAAATTGGTTTTCAAGTATTTTTAAGCTGACAAATAAAAATTGTATATACTTATGGTAAGCAATGTGATGTTTTAATATCTGTAAATGTTACAGAATGATTAAATCAAGTTAATTAATATATCAAGCTACCTTTTTTTCTTGTGGTAAGAACATTTAAAATCTATTTTTTAAAAGTAATTTTCAGGTATACAATGCATTAGTAGTAACTACTATCATCATGCTATACAACAGATCTCCAGAACTTATTCCTCTAACTGAAACTTCTTATCTGTTGGCCAATATCTCCCCATCCTCCAGTTCTCCAGCAGCCTCTGGTAACCATCATTCTACTCTGCTTCTATAAATTCAACTTTTTTGCATCCCACATATAAATAAGATCACCCACTATTTGTCCTTTTCTTGGACTTGGCTTATGTTACTAATATAATGTACTTCAGGTTCATCTATGTTATCACAAATTATAGAATTTCCTTCTTTTATGAGGCTAATTTTCTTCATACATTTATCAGTTGGTAGACACTTAAGATGGCCCTGTATCTTGGTTATTGTGAATAATGTAGCAACAAATATGAAATTGGATGTCTATCCAACATACTGATGTCATTTTCTTTGGTTATACACTCAGAAATGGGATTGATGGATCACTGGTAGTTCTAATTATAATTTTAATAACCTCTATACTGTTATTTAATAATTGCTGTAATAATTTACATTCTCACAAATAGCATGTGAAAGTTCTCTTTTCTCTACATCATCAATAACCCTTGTTGTCTTTAGTCTTTTTAATAATAGCCATTCTTACGAAGGTGAGTTGATATATCTCATTGTGATTTTGATTTGCATTTCTCTGATGATTGGTGATGTTGAGTATTTTTTCTGATGCCTGTTGGCCATTTGCATTTCTTCTCTTGTTCTATCTATTCAGGTTTTTTGCTTAGTTTTCAATTGGGTTGTTTTCTTGCTATTGAGTTTGAAATGTTTTTTATATATTTTAGATATTAACCCCTTAACTGATTAATGGTTTACAGATATTTTCTTCCTTTGCACAGGTTGTCTTTTCACTCTGTTGACTATTTCCTTTGCTGTGCAGAAGATTCTAGAGGCTGTCCCATTTGCCTGTTGCTTCTGTTGTCTGTGCTTTTAGAGTCAGACCAAAAAAAAATCTTTTCCAAGTCCAATGAAAAAACACTTTTTCCTTTTGTTTTCTTCAAGTAGTTTGGTTTTAGGTCTTACATTTGTCTTTAATACATTTTGAGTTGAGTTTTGTATCTGGGGTTAGGTTAGGGTCAAAATTTTTCTTCTGCATATATACATCCCGTTGTCCTAATACAATTTATTGCAGAGGCCATTCATTCACCTTTGTGTGTCCTTGACACTTTTTTGAAAAATCAATCAAACATAAATGCATTAATTTATTTCTGGGCTCTCTATAATGTTCCATTTGTTCATGTATCTGTTATTTTGCCAGAATCTTATTTTGTTTGTTCGTTTGTTTGTTTTTGCGGCACCAAAGATCAAACTCATTACCTCACACTTGCCAGGCACTTAGAATCTTGCCATTTTGAATACTAGAGGTTTGATTACTGTAGCTTTGTATTATAGTGTATTTTAAAATCATGTAGTGTGATGCCTCTAGCCTTTTTCTTTTTGTTTAAGATTGCTTTGGCTATTTAGGGTCTCTTGTGGGTCAATAAAAATTGTAGCATTGTTTTTCTGTTTCTGTGAAGAATATCATTGAAATTTTAATAAAGATTGTTTTCAGAGTACAACAGCATTTAATGGTCAGGAACAGTTGTACAGTATTATAGTTAGCCACAGAAGCTGTGTTGGAGGACAAGGCCACAGTCCTCTTATACACCAGGCAAAGCAGTGTTGGACATGGGCTGGCATGTGACAAGGTCCATGTCCTCATCCCCTGGGCCTGAGGGGAGACCACATCTAATACCACCCAGTTACCACTCTGTTCATCAGGGGATGGGTGTAAAGCCTACATGCAAGAACCTTTTCTCTCAGTGTCAGATAGGATAGGACTGGGAGAATTGGATAAAGATTGTGTGAAATCTGTAGATCATTTTGTAGCATGAACAGTCTACCAGTAAAAAATTTTCAGTCCGTGAACCCATTATATCTTTCCATGTATTTCTGTTTTTAATTTCTTTGATCAATTTTATAGTCTTTCAATATACAAATCTTTCAATTCTTTGATTAAATTTATTCCAAAATATTGTTGTTGTAAATGGTATTGTTTCCTTGATTTCTTTTTTCAGACAGTTTATTGTTGGTATATAGAAGTGTTATTGATTTTTATATGTTAATTTTGCATCCAGTAGTTTTACAAAATTTATGATGATGATGATGATGATGATGATGATGTCCTAGGGATTGAACTCATGACCTCATGCTTGCCAGGCAGTAAATTTATTATTTCAAATACTTTTTATGGATCTTTGGAGTTTTCTATAATAAGACCATGTCATATTCAAACAGAGATGATTTAACTTCTCCCTTTCTGATTTAGATGTCCCATTTCTTTTTATTGTCCAATGGCTTTGGTTAGGACTTCCAATATTATGTTGGTTAGAATTGATGAGAGTGGGGATCCTTGTCTGACTCCTGATCTTAGAGGAATAGATTTCAAATTTCCATAATTGAGTATGATGCTAGCTATGGGCTTGTGAAATATGACCTTATCATATCAAGGTATGTTCCTTCTCTACCTAACTTGTTATATTTTTGTCATGAAAGGGTATTGTCAAGTGCTTTCTCTGCACCTATTGGGATGATCATATGGATTTTGTCCTTCATTCTGTTGATGGAATGCATCATGGTGATTGTTTTGCATTGGTTGAAACACTTTTTCCTTTGATTGTAGTGAAAGATTCTTTTACTGTGGTACTGAATTTAGGTTGCTAGTATTTTTTTTTTGAGGAATTTTCCATCTATGCTCATCAAGAATGTTAGCCTGTAATTTTCTTTTCTTATAGCGTCCTTGTCAGGCTTTGGTATTAGGGTAATGCTGGCTTTCAGAAATATTTATTCTTCATCAATTTTTATGGACAAGTTTAAAAAGATTGGTATTCATTCTTTTAGTATGTTGAATGCAGAAATTTATTGCTGTGTAATTTAACTGGTTACCACATTTTGCAAACTATCAGTAATTCATATCTTCCTTGTCAGACAACAGAAAGATCAGAGTTAATGGAACTAAAGAACCGATAGAATTTAAATCAAATCAATGGTTTGGAGCAACAGTGAAAGCTCACAAAGGGAAAGTCGTGGTGAGTATGAATTATGTGATGAGTTATGATTTGATGATTCTATTCTCTTACTGCTTTAAGCCAAAATGTGTGTCGAGGTTACTGAGAAATCAATGGATACTGAATGAATCCGGAAGATTTTTTAGTTTGGGGATTTTTAAAATCTTATTAGGTTTAATTCCCTTACAAAGAAATAACTTTGGATTTTAGGATTTAAGAATACTCCAATTCTAACTTAATGAGACTAAATACTGAAGAGAGATGCTGAGTTTTATTTAGTCAGTGGTTAACCCTTTTAAAAGACTTTGACATAAAATAGATAACATATAAATTATAGACAACAGCTCTCTAGTTAGAAACTCAGCATTTATAATGTAATACCTGAAGAATTGTACTTACATTAATATATTTTTCTTTCAGAATTGGTAAGACCTTTTAAATTCTTTACTGATATATAGCTTACAGGAATTCCTGTTAAAATGCTAATTTCATTCTTGTAACTGTTTAGGGTTCACAAAATCTTTTGGGTATTGTATTAATTTTTTTAAATCCTGAAAATTTATCTGTAGTATGCAGTTGTCACACATTTATTCAGTAGTTGTGGAAACTTTCAAAACCATTGAAAGCACAATAATACATGTCACAATGAAAATATTTGGTTTTCAGCAATCCAAATATTTGGATTTTCTAAATTGTGTGATGGCACTAAATCTCCTTTGGTGAAACAGAAGATGAAGCAAGTTGGATTATATTGAACCCACAAGTGACTCTGTCACCATCCAGATACCCTTTGTTCAGAGTTTACAACTTAGGCTGAATTTATTAAGCAGGTAACTTGTCAGAGACTGGAAAGACCATCAGATAAGGAAACCTAGATAACTTACAGAGTTTGGAGGCATTGGCCAAGACTTTACAGTACACAGAAGTCTTGCACCACAGCACCACAGTACCAAAATAAATAAATAAACCTTAAATTATAGAAAGATGATTCATTTGAGATTACTGGTATCTTTACTGAAAGTAGTTATACATTGGACTAGATTATCCAGGACACATTTGGAAACCTAAAATGACTTTAGAGTAAAAAGAACTAAAATAAAAAGATCAGAATACCAGGTAAGTGGTGTAGAGATTAAGCCAAGGCTGCAGTCTCATCAGGAAGCTGGGCTACATACCAGAAAAGAAGCAGAAACCATGGGCCATGGACTGGTCCCATGTGGTGAGTATTTCTGGCGTGTTGCCTTTTGTTGCAGAAGCATGTAGCAAAAGCCTTTGCCCAGGGCACTAAAATTCACATTGGAAGTCATTGACTACTTCCAGACTTTATCTACTTATAAGTTTGTACACCTAGAATAGTCGATTTTTCACTCTTCATCAACTTAGAAGATAGTTTAGTAGTTCCATGTTCTAGGGTCTGTAAATCTGTCACTACAGTTGAAAGTTTGGACAATCAGATGAAACACAGAGGATTCAAAACAGAAGTTAAAAAAAGGTGCCTGTGTTTTGTATTCATAGCCTCTCTCATTCCCAGAAAAATTAATGTTATTTAACTTAAAGAAGACTTCCTTTTAAATATTGTGCTCTTGTTAGAATCTTAAGTTCTGAAGAAGAAACCAGAGCATTCCATGAACACTTTTCTTTTTGTTATTCACTGTTGTTTAAATTACTTTTTGCTGATAAAATTTCCAATACTAGCTAAGCTAATTCAGAGGCAGTTCCATTTTTCACAATATATTCCTACCAATGGCATCATAAGGCAGAATGTAATATGCCTTATTTTCTTCAGGGAAATATTCTTAAAATTAGGAGGTTTGGGTGAGGCCTCAAATAAATTTCTGGTATGACAACTCGTGTATGATAAAAGCAAAGTCATAGCAACTAATGCATAATAATTTGGCATTGCAAGATTGTGTTTCAACATCTATCCAGTGAGCAGCCATTTAGTTTACCTGACCACACATGCACTAATCAAATTTTACATGCAGAACTTTATACTAAGTGCTGTTGGCATTTAAATAAATTCTAGAAGGGGCTCCAGTGTTTGAGCAAATGTGTGCATAGAACGCATCCTTACCTAGTTTACCACTCTACAGGTTAGCAGGCAATAAGCATATAACATTTATTTGTAACCACTTTTTTGCTTTCTTAGAATTGTTAACAGATTGATGGGATGATTTGGCTAAGTCATCTCCCTTATAAAAGCTTCTCTGTGGCCTTTAGAGTTTGTCACGATAAATTTCTCCTTAAGAAGCAGAATCTGAGTGTTGAGTTAGTTCACACTCAGTGTCAGTGACTCGAAATGCTCGTAGGTCATTCACATGTGCTCTTTGAATGACTTTCTAGTGTTAAAATAGGCACTGGGTGCTGTCTTTTACCTTCAGTTTTACTATGAATACGAAGAGTTAAATTAAAATAAAGCCCAAAACACTGTAACAAGGGAGTAACATATCATTATTTAAAAATTCATAAGATGTGACTTTAGGAATAAAGTAGAGGAATCCACAAAATGGAATTTTATAAACTTCTCTACATCCTTTGATTTGAAAGCCAGTATTTTAAAAAGCAACAAGACAAAGAAACTAGTTCTTATTTTAACACATTACACTGACTTATTCACTGTCTGAATGATCATTTGCTTTCATCTTTGCCCAATTAAAAAAAAAAAGCATGAAAAGAAAATATGAATTCTTTGCTTTTGGGAATTAATTCTCTTTTGCCTGATTACTTTTAGTTTACGATTCTATGGCAAGAGAACACATTTCTTTGCATACGTTTATTTTTTGCCAGTTCTATTGTGCATTAATATTGCAAATTGTTTTGGGAGGCTTAATTAACTTATTAGCATGCTGAGGAGCAATTAATTCACCTGTTAATTTAACACCATTTGTCATAATTTTAGGTGCACTAGTCAATAATTCAAATCAAACTATTGTGTGACTAGTGTAGATAAAAATGTGGTCTTTGATGTTTTACAGGCCTGTGCTCCTTTATATCACTGGAGAACTCTTAAACCATCACCAGAAAAAGATCCAGTTGGCACCTGCTACGTAGCAATTCAGAATTTCAGTGCATATGCTGAGTATTCTCCTTGTCGGAATAGTAAGTTATTTTTATTCCTTGAAACTGAAAGAGCAAAATACTACCAATAAGTTATTCCATTAGGTGGAAATGAGATGAGAGTAAAGGTTACTGACAACTTTACAGGGTATTTTGATGTGATAGGAGGGCTGAGACTTGGAATTCTTGCGATCTTCTTCCACATTTTTGAAAATTCAGTTTTTAGATATTCTTCAGTGGAATTGATTGATTCCTTATTTTAGGCTTTAAACTGTCAGTGGCAGTCGAAAATGTACACTATGTGTTCTGAAAAATGCTGGCTGCCCACTTGGCTCAGTTATTGCAGACATGGTGTTAGTTACAGTTTTACTTTCTCTCTGCAGAGACAACACCCAGCACCCACAATTTAAAGGAGGAAAGATTTATTGTGATTTAGAGTTTGTAGTGATTTTAGTTCAGAGTTGCTTGGCTCCAAGGCTGGGCAGCATGGCAGAGGGATGAATAGGGGAAAGTTGCTCACATCATGGCATCCAGAAAGCGAAAGAGTTAAGGCAGGAGAGGGGAAGGGAGACACTGTACACTCTTCCAGGCCCACACCCCTAAGGGCCCACCTCTTCCTGCTAGGCCCGTGTCCGAACAGCAAGCCCCATTTTACATAAATATTTTTGTAATTCA
Source organism: Cuniculus paca (assembly GCA_004365215.1). NCBI lineage: Eukaryota > Metazoa > Chordata > Mammalia > Rodentia > Cuniculidae > Cuniculus > Cuniculus paca. Next base: position 14,772 of record RJWT010001482.1, read on the forward strand.
GAACTAATTTAGACAAGATAATCAGTAAATGTCAGAACCAAAACATTGAAGATAAAGAGTCATTCAGTGACAAGAGAAAGTTAAAAAGATTCAGAGCTCCAAAGAACTGGGAATGGAACTTTTTAAGTCTGGTGGCTTTTGGTGAAATTTTAGCAAGGACAAGATTATGGTCTTCTGAATGTTAGCTGAATGAATAGTCTTTGAAAAAAGGGACTTTATCTTAAATAGCTTTAAAATGAGGGTGCTTTGTAGATAATGAGGCTCCATTAGTTATTTACTCAACATGTGTCTACTGAGCACAGTCACACTAACTGTTCTGCATTCAGGGAATATATCAATGAACAGGAAAAACACAAATTCCTAGGTTTAATGAAAAACAGCAAAGCATTCAAAAGAGCCAAAGTTTGGGTCAAGCTGCATCCAGGGTGCTCGCCTCTTGGATTCAGCAAAAGGTTGGTATTATCATGCCAAAAACATTCAATACTTAATTTGTTTCATTAACATTTACACCTATTTTTATTGTATTTTTCATGATTGACTAAAGATGCTTCCCCATAACAGCAAACCACTGTAACTAAAAGGATGAGCCCATTCTCCCCTCGCCTTCTGCCATGATGATGCATCGTGTTCTAACTGACATTGAGAACAATCATTAGTGAAACTTGTCACTGCTGCGAGTTCTGCCCTTTGGCCTGACTGCCTGAGTGACTTTACATCTCAGATTAAAAAACAGCCCTGTAGAATCCAAACTTGCAAGGTGCCAATTTCAGGGAGATTTGGGCCATTATTTTAAATTATACTAAGTTAAAGTATGCTTGCAATTGCAGCTTTGCGGGCACATTATAGTGTCAATTGATTTACTATCGATTTTCTTACATAGAATAATAGTGCCAAAAAACTCAAATGGTGCTCAGCTTGAATGAATTTCAGAATAGCTGAGTACATTGTCGAGAATGGTTTTGGCTGTTTTTATATCCTTATGAGATTCCTATTCCTATACATACTTCTTCCCCTTCAAATCATCCATGCAGCAGACTTCCTGTCATGGCTAAGACGTTCACAGTTCATTAACACAAAGCCGGCTTGTTCATGAGCATATGGTCAATATCACAGAACAGGAACATCAGCGATATTATTTTCAAAAGAATTTATGTTAATTCTATGCCACAAACCCCGTGAACTGAGCGGATACAGCGAGCAATCTGAGAGTTCATCTCATTCATATTAATGACAAACATTCAGCTCTTACAATCATTCATAATTCAGGTGAGGACAGTTCATGCACACCATTCAGTTTTCCTTTGGAAGCCAACAAATAATGGTGAACAATAAGCATGTGTCCCTACATTCCTGAGTTCACCCTGAGAAGTAACTACAGTTCAGAAATGCTCTGAAGTTCCTGGAAGAAAGATTTCTTCAGCTCTCATAAATAATAATTTTTTAAAAATGCCTTTCAGAGGAAAAAACTTCATACTCTACTGTAACTGCCACTCAGAAATAAACAGTTGAGGCTGGCTATTTTCTCAATGAATTTTAAAAATATTTTCTCACTTTTTTCCTTCCTGTTTCAAAGCAAAATAGCTTCAAAGAATGCTCATGTTTTTCCCCTTTGAATAATTTGCATTATTAAAAATAAAACAGTTGATTTTTAAAAAGAATTTAAAATGATTAGTACATTTAAAATATACTTCTTAAACTACTCAATATATATAGATTCACATAGCAATATATTGTGTGTTTATATATATTTCCAGGTGCATATATTTACAACCGTGAATGTCTAGAAAACTACTATCCAGACATGTGAGGTTATGCAGATGAACTTTGAAAGACTTCTATAAAATTTATAACCATAAACCACAACATACAGCTTTAAAAGAAGGCACCAATTTTGTTAACATATACTATATGAGGTAAGAAGGTTATTCTGAATAATAAAGGGAACATATAAAAAGAACTGTTGAGGACCATGCTAAAATTAGCTAAATACTTACCAAAGAGAAGAAGAACATAAAAGACATTCTAGGTGAGTTGAAAGGATCAGATACATTTCAAAAAAGCTTCCGTGGACTTGGGTCTAGCTCAGTGGTCAAGCAGTTGCCTAACATGCACAGGAAGGACCCAGGGAGTTCGGGCCCCAGAACCACAAAACAAGCCCCTCCTCAAGCTTATAAATGTTTCCTGTAATGATGTGCATTTCCTTATTTCCTTTCCTGCTCTCTAATTTTACTTTCCATTGAGAAATAGCCTTTATAAGAATGGAACAGTTATTATCATGTACACATCTAACTGTACAACAATTGAGATTCCTGCTCCTTAACTACATTTTGACAACAGTTTGAGCATTTAGGAGCTGTAGAATCTCTTTTAAATTACAATTTATAAGTAATAAATTCCTGATCCTAAGGTCCTAAAGGTTTTAATACATGTTTTTAAAACATGTATTTTCTCACCCCAAAAAGTATTGTGATTCCACGGTAAAATCTACAGAAATTATGTTGGGGGGGTTGTTATTTTAGGCTTATTGAGCTAGACCCAAGTCCACGGAAGCTTTTTTGAAATGTATCTGATCCTTTCAACTCACCTAGAATGTCTTTTATGTTCTTCTTCTCTTTTGGTAAGTATTTAGCTAATTTTAGCATGGTCCTCAACAGTTCTTTTTATATGTTCCCTTTATTATTCAGAATAACCTTCCTACCTCATATAGTATTACATGTATTACAAGGTTTTAATATCCTTGGAGTCCTGTATCAGTTTGCCTATTAAGTTTACAGAAGTTTACAATGAGATCTTATTGAACGTTCTGTTAGTTAATTACATTGCATAAAATATAAAAGAAACCTTTACTATATTATTTTCTTTTGTGAACATGATCATTGAAATATCCCTATGAGAGTCATCATGACCAGAAATCTCCCAATTTACCTAACTTATCATAATAGAATCATTTTATTATTAAGGAGCATAGAAACGGAAATCCTTCTTGGTGCCCTCAGTGGAAGACACACACACGTCTTTCTCAAGGCATACCTGCTAGGAAGAGCAAACATATCAAGATGGGCAAAGGAGAGACATTACTACCTCACAGACAACTTGGAACACAGACTATATGAAGTTTTTATTTCTTCAAATGAACACAAGCTATAAAACCCAATATACATTCTTGTTTCTATATATAATCCCTAAATACTGTGTAGTTAGTACTCAATGTGCTCAATAAGCCTAAAATAACAACCCCCCGAACATAATTTCTGTAGATTTTACTGTGGAATCACAATACTTTTTGGGGTGAGAAAATACATGAAAATATGTTTAATAAATTAGTTGGAATGGATTTTTTAAAATAAATATAAGTCACATATTTTAATTGGGAAAATTTACAAGTCTATAAACGAAATATCTTGAATTGGTTATTAACGTAGACCTTTGAACCATTTGAAATGGTGACATTATAACATTTATATCTTTTGATCATTCCAGGCAATCCTGATCCTGAAGGTCAAGGTTACTGCCAAGCAGGATTTAGTCTGGATTTTTATAAGGTAAATTGTTTTTGCCTTGCAGCTTCTAATATTTAATACTTTTATTGTTGTTGTGCTTCTAACATTTAATATGTTTGTTGTTTTTGCTGCTCTTTCATTCCTACACCCCTGCAAAAATAATCTTTATTGTACATAGCTAGTCGTATGTAGCAACTTTATAGACTTTTCTCTGTTCTTTAGTTCTCTTAAGTAATATGTGTATATGGCAACCTATATTGAAACGCATATGTTGAAATTCAGTCATACCCTTTGTAACAATTATTTTTAAATGAAAATCTCAAAAGGTCAGAAAACAATGTTTCTAAAAAGTCACGAGAAGCTATAAATTGTTTTATCTCTTACTTGAAAGTGCCTGATTTGTTGTTAATATTCACATCGAAAGTCACATATTTTCTTACCAAATTTAAAACAGACATGTCTAGAGCAAATACAAAGACAAAGACTCGAGGGTCTTCAAAACAATGTGGAAAAATTTCAACCTATGTTCTGTTTCACTTCTTTTTATTGTATTTTTCACTGCTTTTTTGTATTGTTTTAATTTTACTCAACTGAAAGTTATAGATTTAGGGTAGGGAAGCAGGTCTGTAAGTAGATGAGAAAATGTTTATACTTTCTGGCCTGCAGCTTTTGTTTTCTCTCCAGAGAAAGGGATGGATTTGCAGATTTATAGATGAAAGAATGACTGGCCTTGAAAAACACTGAAATAGAATTTGCCTTTTATCACTATGGCATTTCAAGAGACCATGTCTGCTAATTGTACAACATTAAACATGGAGATATTTTGCTTACTATAGACAGTGCCAAAAATTTATACATATATATGCATATACATATGTATATATATATGTGTATGTTCTCAAGGGAGAGGATTCAATTTACTTAATTGCATTAAATTAAAATCATTTAATATGATAATACACTGAATAATTGAAAGCAAACAAAGGAAAGAAAATGACTTGCAGGTCCCTGATATAAGAACTTCTTTGAAAAGTTGCTTTTTTATGTGTAACAAATTGTTAGATTCAGGCTTATTAGCTATAATTTGCCACCCTTTAAAAATTTTTGGTGTTTCTTTTCCAATTGTTCCTGTTTTGTTCTTTTGTTCCCATTTGTTCTGCTTTGTAGAATGGAGACCTTATAGTAGGAGGACCTGGAAGTTTTTACTGGCAAGGTATGTTCTGTTGGCAGAAAACTGAAGCAGGTTTCTTGTTATTAATGAAGAACTGAAACAAAAATAACACTGAATGTTGATGTTACACTATATCAATATTATATGCCTATTCATAGTTTCTTGAATATAGCATTGTTTCAATTTTTACTTTGTTATATACATGATATTTTAAAATATCCTTGAAACTGAACAGTTCATTTATACACCAAGCATTTATTGGGGCTATGCCAGACTTTGTGTGAGATGCAGTGATAATGAGTGAAAGCACACATAACTTTAATATAAACTAATATCTAGGGAAAGATCTAGATGTAAATCAGGTAGCCACAGGACTACCTCCGAAGCTTCAACCGTGATACACACCATGATGGAAAAGCATGTTGTGATAGGGTCCTGAGGACACAAGAGGCCTTCATGTGGCTGCACACAGGTGACCTTGTAATCCAACCATCTGTGGCAGGGAGCTAGAATACAACTTGTGCTCTGCTTAGGAAGCCTTGGACCAGGTGCAAGAGATACGAGGTCAGGAGGGATGACTTTTAATTCTTCCAAAGGTACTACCTAGGCCAGCAACAGCCCAAAGATCAGCTTATTCTGAAGCAAGCAACTGAACTGCCATCTGGACCTTGAGTAGAGTCTCCTGGGCAAAGAGAGGACATAATGATCAGAAGTTGTGTGCCAGGAAGGATGGTAGTGCAGGGAATATTGGAGGAAAATCATGGTGACTGATGTTAAAGAAGAAAGGGGAGAGTGGCCAGAGTGATATGGAGGGGCCCCATCCTGCAGCCTCACACAGGGCTTTCAGGACTTTGTCCTCCCCACATCTAGGAACCACTGGAGGATTTAGAGTTCAAGTGGATGGGTTTAGCTAGAGTAGGAAGGTAGTATTTGTCCTTAAGAATAATGGGAAACCACAGAAGAATTTTAAGTACAGAATGTTATAACCAAATTCATGTTTTGGAGTGATTACTTTGGCTATAATATGGAAAGAGGATTGAAAGTTGGCCAGAGTGAAATATCAGCAAACTACAGTATTATAACATTGTTATAAGGTTATGAAATGATTGTAAGTTTCTAAGTTCAACTGTAAGTTTCAGGTAAACATGTTTGCTTTCTCAGAGTGGTAATGGTGTACATTTAAAAGGAAATAAAACTAGGAGAAATCTGTGAGATACTTTAGAAGCAAAATAAACAGCTTAAGTAATGGATTCGCTGGATGGTGGTGAGGAACAGGAAGATGTCAAAGATATGTTTCTGATTTCTTCCCCTGTACCACCTACTGAAATAGAAAATACTAGAAGAGAATAGGTTTGAAATGAGGTCAAGAGAGAATATGATGAGTTTGGTTTTGGCTTTGAGAGTATGAAAATGTGATATCTAAGAATTTCCACATGAGTATTTAGGAACATAGGCTTAATCTCCAGAAAACTATCTTGGATAAAACATAAACTTGCATCACTTACATATTGGCAGAAACTGAAGCTGTGGAGATGAATGACACGCTTAGCAAGAATACAGAGAATCCAAACTGAATCTTGTCTATATAGTTGGGATAAAAATAGGGTACAACTTGAGACACGTGAATAGTTGAGGGAAGAAATTTTTTTAAATGAAAAAGAACTGAGCATATTTAAAACCCATAGGAAAATCCAGGAAGATGAATTGTGATAAACATTTATATGTAATTACTATTAAGCTTAATTCATGCATAGATAATTAAGAACATCAAATAATTATCATTTTGATCTTTAGGAATTGTTTTGCAAACAAAATATAATATCCAGCAGACGGATATAAAATCATATTTGTTTTAGATTTTCTTTAATTCATTTGGTTAATTTTACATATGCCATTCCTTTATTTAAGTTGGAAAAAATGTCTGATACAAATGATTTGAAAATAAGCTATGGCAAGAGTATGTAGAAGCATTTGTCTCAGATATATAATTCAAAGTTTCATACAGGCTTAAGATTATAAAGATTACAGACCAAGTTAAATGAAACAAATAAAAGCTGTGTATATGTGCAAGAAAGGGAAGGGACTGTTGAACTTTAACCTTAAAAAAAACCCACAAATTCTACTCACATTCTTTATAAATTTGTGTGGGAACACAATTATCTGAATATCAGAACAGTCATTTCAGTAACAGTTACTTGACAATAGTTATGACACAACTTTATTCTTTTTTCAGACTTCAAAGAGCAAGACAATGGGAATTATGTGTGAATTTTCAAAGGATAATTTGCCTTTAAAATTAAGGTTAAATATTAGCCTCTTGAAAACATTTCTCTAATTTTCTCCCAAAGAGCATGAAATCGCACTTTTGCCTTAGATCTCCATACTAAGGATGAGAATAGATAGACGTTTTGGTAAAAAATTGTTAGGGATATTGTAGACACTTGTGTACCCCAATACAATCGTATTTCATGACATCAGTGAGTGACTTTATTTGGGAGATTTTAGTCAAAATTTTTGACATATGAATGTCAGTGCTCATTGGTTCCATTTTTGCTGAAATTCTAGCTCTCTTTGGATTTGGCCAACTCCAGGTATTATAAATTTATTATATATATTTGTATATATTTATTAGTATATATTAGCATGAAAAGTTTCAAAGGTTGTGTAACTCCTTTCTTGAACTTAGCTGTTATATTTACAATCTCTTAGTTGAGTGTAAGTGATTTAGATTTAATGCTATATCTATACTTTGCAAGAAAACAAAAAGTTTTATTAGAATGCCAAAGGACCTTGCTTGTTATGTCAAATATCCTACTAACAAAAGCTTAAAGAACACACGTAAGCATTTTGTGCCACCTATAACAAAAGTTGTATTTGGCTAGATGACTTCTAAGTTTCCTTCTAGGGCATTCTAGAATAAAAATTTAACCATATAAATTTCAGCTGCAAGTAACTCTTTAATACTTTCAACATTTAAGAGTGAAGGGAGTGTGTATACTGAAAGCAATGGAAAGACAAACTGTTGTAGCTCATCAGTATTTTTGACCATATTCTGTCAAAATGGAAAGTCCTACCCAGGGCAATCAGCTGTTCCTTGCAGGTCTAGTGGTAAATCGGAGAATTTATATCAAAACACAAGCAATAGCATGATAGCTTTCAGAGACTGTGTGGTTCTGGGTCTGCAGAGGGAGGGACTGCCTCTTGCATTCATTCAGTTAATGTGTTAATTTGTTTAAACACAGGTCAGGTGATCACCACCAGTATTGCAGATGTCATTGCAAATTACTCATTCAAGGACATTCTGAGGAAACTGGCTGGAGAAAAGCAGACAGAAGTGGCTCCAGCTTCTTATGATGATAGTTACCTCGGTAAGATCCGCTGCTGAAGATATTTATGGTTATTTAAAAGACAAACAGATTAAATGTAGATGCAAATTTGATTCCTGACTTGTTTGACATCTTATGAAAGCTTTCTAGTTTAGAGTAAACTCAGCTTTTCTTTATAAATTTAACTATGCTTTCATCCGTCATGTATATCATCTACGTAGGCTTAGAGCTACATTTCTCTAGCTGCTCTTTTGTTGGCTCTATACCACTCTTTTGCACATAAATTATTTTGCTGGAAGTAGACAGTATATATTAGAGAGGTTAATCAGTGCTACGGGGGCAACATGATAGGAGTCCTAACCCGTTTCTAGAGAAGCAACAAGAGACTTTTCATATGCTGTGTCTTTTAGTTGCTTTCTCAGTGCTGGAACCAAATATCCAACAGTTCCCACAAGTTAAAGAAGGAAAGGTTTATTTTAGCTCACATTTTGTAGAGGTTTCAGTCCGTAATCAGCTAGCTTGAAGCCAGAGTGGTAAGGCAGAGGGCTGTGGCAGAGGAGAAAGAGCTCATGGCATACCAGGAAGGAAGCATCAAGCCTTCCTTCTTCCCCTTTTTATTTCATCCAGGTTACAACCCTATTAGTTGGTACCACCCACACCCAGGTTGGTTCTCTTGAGTAAAACCATCATCCACACCCAGAAGTATGCTAAACCCATCAGAGGACTAATTCAGTACCACACACCCACAATCCAGTTACTCCCAAAGCCCCACTTAAGAGAGCATGAGGGCAAGGGGAGACATCTAGGTATAAGCCATAGCATGCTATAACATTTTTAATTTTTATTATGTGCAAACTGAAATACAACAGTATTTTCCACTTTTGGGATCTTAATGACATTTTGATAGCTTGGTAAATTTGAAAAGTAAAGAATAACACTTATTTTTGGCCAGTGTAGCTGGGATCTTGCTTTAGAGTAAGTGAAATTTGTGGAATGTCACCATTAAAGGAATTATGAAGCACATCTTTTGATGATTAGAAATAGCAAAGCCCAAGCACGAAAGTAAGCTATCAGAATATGATGTTTGATGACCAAGAATCTGCTGCTCTTAAAATACAATGGTTGCCATTTGCATTAAAAGATGGATTATGAAGTGTTTATCCTCTGAAAATTGGCCTCCAAATACAGTTTTTGTTTAGTTTGTTTCATTATGCTCTTTCTCAAGATTATAGTAGCAGACCTATTGTGCCTCTAGCATTTAGCATGAAGCATTCATATTAGTGTGGTTAATTTTTCCTTTTATAGAAACCTGAGTTTTTATAATGTTTGTGGTGATCTGTGACTAAAGCAATACCATGATAACACTTCCAATTTCTCCTAGATATAACTTACTGGTTGAGTCATCAAATGTGATTAGTTTGTTTGTTTTATTTAAAACAGGGTACTCAGTTGCTGCTGGGGAATTTACTGGAGATTCTCAGCAAGGTGAGAGACATCATTCAATTTAAGTCATTGTAAAAGTATGGGTGGCTCACGCCTGTAATCCCAGCACTCGGGAGGCTGAGACAGGCGGATCGTTGTGAGTTTGAGACCAGCCTGGGCTACAAAGTGAGCTCAAGGCCAGCCTGAACAGCATAGTGAAACCCTGTCTCAAAAACAGGGATGGGGATCTAGCTCAGCAGTCTAAGTGCCTGCCCGGCAAGTACAAGGTCATGAGTTCAATACCTGGTGCCACAAAATAAAAAAAGTATAGGGAAAGGTAAAATGGCATAAAAGTCCTTCTGTAAACGTCAGTTTCATTGGTATATAAAATGCATATAAATTGGATCCCAAATTGCATATTTTTGGAAATGTATATATAATTTGGTACACAGTTTTAAGTCTTGAAGAATTTCATAAGAATCAATGCCAAACTTAATAAAATCTAGTCAAGCAATACAAATAGAGCAGCCATCCTGTGTTGTGAATGAAAAATGCACAGTTCATATAAATGACTTAAGACAACAGCCGCACTGTTAGTGACAGACAGAATGTAAGAAATCATGATTACTCCTTTTACCTTAACGTCTAGGAATGCATATTGGATATATCCAAAACTGCCCTCCCTCCTGACTCCAATCCAACATACCAGCTTTATTTCCCTTTCCTCTTAGGACATGTCCAGTCCGACTGGAAGAGAAACTAATCCCTACTCTCCTACATGTCCTTCATCATTTGTCTTCTGTACTTTGCTTTGACTTCATCTATGTTTTAATCCTCTAATATTGTAACCATCTCATCTACTAGTGGCCACATGCTTTTACTTACATATTTTTAGGCCAATTTCAAGTATCACCACTCCCAGAAATCCTCATTTAGTTTTTTCCTATAAATTTCTATGTCACTTCATTTATTCAAAATAAATTTACCATTTATTCCTCAAGCTTTTATTTTTTTTCAGTACTGGAGATTGAACCCAGAGTCTTCATACTGAGCTATATCCCCACCTATTATATTTTACCATTTAAAAAAATTTGACTAGTTTAGTTTAATTTAGTTTGAGACAGGGTCTTACTGTTGCTAAATTTTCCAGGCTGAGCTCAAATTTGCCATCCTCCTGTCTCAGCTACCCGGAGTGCTGAGACTGTAGGCACGCACCCCCATATCTAACTTTCTCAAACATTTTTGCACATCTACTAAGGATTAGGTTCTGTTGGCAACTGTTAAACATATAGAGGAGACCAAATGATCCTTAATCTCAGAATTTACAATCTACTTGAGCTAGTAGACATTAAAGAAGGAGCATAAACGATCTGATTAAATACTGTGGAAAGTGCTAGGATAAACTTCAAAATACAGAGCAATTTTGGTGATGAGGAAACAGTTGAAGAGAACTGGAATAGGGTGCAGACTAAGGAGACAACTTTCACATTCTAAAATATATAGATGATTGGAGCATTCAAGGAACTCAATTTGACTGGCCAGACTTTGGTACTTATCAAGAAACGAGATTGAGTTAGAGAAAGAGAATGAGTCTTAGATTGTGCTGGGTGTTACAGTCATGGAAAAGATTCTGAAATTTATGAAAAATATAGAGAAGCCATGAAGGTTTTCAGCACAATAGTAAATATAATCCAATTATATTGCTGTGTTTGTCAGCTTTTAGTTGCTGGGAAAAAATGCCTTACATACACTACTTAAAGAGTACAGATTTATTTTAGCTCAGAGTTTCTGAAGTTTCAATTGAACAGTCAGCTGGCTCCAAAGCAGAAACATCATGACAGAAGGGTGTTGCAGGAGAGAGTTACTCAGCTCCTGGCAGCCTGGGAGCAGCGAGAGTGGGAAAGAGACCAAGAAGATATTGTACCCTTCGCAGGCCCAGGAACCTACTTCATTCAGCCAGGCCTCACTTCCTAGCAGCCCATTCAGTTAATGAACTCATCAGTGGAGCAGTGCTTGCATGATGCAAGGCCCCATGTCTGAACAGTTGTTGTGCGGGGGAATCACAACTTTCAGTGAGTCTTTGGGGATCACATCATATTTACAGCATAACAATTATAATCTAAAAAGCAAAAGAGAGGAAAGAAAGATGAAAAGGAGAGGAGGAAGAAAGAAAGTCACACTGACTGCTTCCTGTGTAGGCTTGCCTGCAATGAGGGTGGGAAAGAATATTGTTTTCTGTAGAATTTTTATGTTCCCATCTAGCTTCTGGAAGGCAAAATCTATGTATTATTCTCATTTATTTCCCTCACAATGATTAGACCACATTCTCATTGTAATAGACTCATATACAAAATAGTCTGATAAAAATAAATTGAATCTTTGGAGTCCAGATCTATATAGGTTCAAATTCTGACCTCACTGATTAGATTTCTTAGGATGTGGCAACATCTGATTCTCATTTGTTTATCTTTAAATGACACTGATCCTATGTAACTCAAAATATCATCCTGAAGATTGCATGAGATGATGCATGAAAAATATTTTTCATGCACAAGGCTATAAGTAATTGCTTTTACTAACTAGTAATGCATAGAGATTGAGCCAATCATTAATCAATATTTGCCATTTTCATTTTGTTTCATATGAACATTAGCTGTCACTCATAAAATGTTTTAAATAACCACAAATAATTAAGCATAAGTGAAATATGGTCTTCTCTAGGAATCAGCACAGATTTTTTAATAGTTTCATGTTGACAAGTTACATTAAGTAGAAATGCATAAAGCTTTGTAGTTTGGTAGAGGTTAATAATAATCATTTTTCTTTAATATGAGCCAGTTCTTAAAGAACCTCTTTCCCTGACATTTACTTCAAGCTTTTAAAAGACAGTATATTGTAGTGGCTAAGGGGATAAGACTTTGGATATGAACCTCTTGAGTTTAGACCCTGACTTTACTATTAACTAGTGCTGAGATCTTAAGCAAATTATCTAACATCTTGGTACCTCCATTTCTTCATTCTTAAAATAGGGATTGATGATTATAGTTTTGCCTATCTTGTAGGATTTTTAAGGACTAAATGAGATAAATTTTCATAGTCATGAACTAGAACAATTCCTAATACACAAGAAATAACCATTGGATTAGGGACCATCAGAGAAAAATAAATAGTATATTTTAAAAAGTCAAATCTTGTAATCACTCACTTAGCAACTTAGCAAAGGAAATTGTATAATGTGCCAAATGATTTTTTTAATTAAGGCATTAGGATTTTTGTTCAGAAACTCTCCAAAATACCACTCAGTTCTGACTCAAGTAAATTAGTAATGATGTGCAATAGTACATTCTAGGGAGCAATCATTGAAAACAACACTGATTTTACACTGGCTTTCAAAAATATCCAGAAAAGACATTCAAAATTTTGATGATACAAGGATATAGAAAATGGAAGCATTATAAGAAAATCACATTCCATTTATAAGACCATTACAAATCTAAGGCTCTTTGTGTCTGCTATGTACTTAATTAGACGATAGGGAGTGAGAATTCTATGAAAAATTACTTGTTGTCCTCTGGCTGAGGGACCCTTGGATGGCTGGGCTTCACTGGACTTGAACTCCTAGGAATTAGACGGAAGGTTTGTATATGTTTTCATTTTTCTGGCAGAAGTGTCTATAATTTTCTTCCAGTTTCAAATGTGTTCATGACTCAAAAAATGTTCAGAGTTTTTATTCTCATTCTGACAAAAGATGTGGTGACCTAAGCCCCAACAAAGTGGTCAGGTCTTGCCTGATCTGAACAAAGTAATTGGACATTGCTGTCATTTCTTGTCCTCTGCTACTCGCTAACTATTAGCTCTATTTCCCTGTAAGTCAAAATGGATATTAATGTCTCCCTTTTAGAAGCAAAAGGAGCAAAATATGATAAATCACATGGCTCATTGTTTAGTAGGTGGAACACTTTGGATAGTGCTAGCCTCCTTTCTGCTTCTTGCCACTGGGTTTGATGTCCAAGTCATGAATTTCCAGGTCAAAGACCTAAAATTTTCCTGAACATATTGTTGATATTAAGAAACTTCTGAAGCTTTCACCGTGAATTATTGGAATGGATTTAAGACAATTCTATTTTTCCTTCCAAATGAAAATTTGTGCACTTAAGTGACAGTTCTAATTTGCCTTAGACCTCAACCAATTAAACTGTCCTAATCATTTAAAAACAATTATGAATGTATTTAATCAACATTACTTTTAATCATTCCCTAGTGGAGGGGTCATAGGAAATTGCAGAGTCTGAAGCTACCGGGTGTGATGGCTGATTTAAAAAAAAAATTTCTAAATGTTTGTGGGACATGAAAAGTTATGCGATTGCCCTGTATTTTACATGGCATAATCTCTCTTAATGGACAGGCCTGACCCTGCAATCAGTCATCAGTCAGCTTTGTTATATCTGATTGTGGTTTGCCATGTACCAGAAAAAAAAATTACTGAAAACCGAGCCGCATGCTAGCATTCTGGAAGCTTCCCTAGCTGGAGAATGCATCCAGATGGCTTGGTTTTTCTATGCCTCATCTTCATCTTCAAGAACATGCTTCACCTTTCCTCCTGTCACTGTAGATCAACCCTGCTCTAGCTCTGACCCCCATCAGAGATGGGTCTCTAGAAATTCTTGCTTTTCTATCTACTGTATCCATATTTCCCTCTCTCCTGCATCAATCCCACTGACACATAAACATACTGGTATTTCTCCCATCTTAGAAAAAGCAACAGAACTCTTGCCCTTCTCCCTTCTTCAGCTACTGCCTGCATTTCTTTGCTTTGAAGGAGCTACCACCCCTTTCTATAGCTGCAGTATCTGACCATCAGTTCCCTTCTGCTAATCCCCCTCTTGCTGCACTGGACTTCTGTGTTACTGAAACAACTCTTGTCAAACAAACTCAAGGTACCTGTGTAGGCATCTTCCTCGACTTTCAGGAGTATTGGGCAAAAGATACTTCCCTCTTCATTTGTCCACTTGGCTTCCCTGAACCTGACAGCTCTTGTATTTCCCTCACCTCGTCAGAATGCCCAGAACTAAACTATGGGCCATTGTTTCCAAATGAATTCTCTCTTGGTGATCTCATCCAGCTTTCATTCATTTCTCTAGCTTAGACTTGATTCCAGGCCTATGGATCCAACTCTGTACTCAGAATTTCTGTTTCAGTAGCTATCCCAAACTCTGTGTGCTGCTACCTAACCACCTGACCTCCCCACCAAAACACACTCCATTGTCATCCTGCCAGTTGCAATCAAATGCCATTACCACTCTCCAAGTTTCTCAAGCCAGAAACCTTGAAAGTCAGCTGTGGAGTGTGCTATTTCTCTCACACCCCATATCTAATCCATAAGCGAATTCTGCTCACTGAACTTTCAAAATCCTGCCAGAATCAGTCCACTTTTTTACTCGCTTTATAACTTCTACTCTGACACAAGTTCACTGTCACTCATAGCTGCAGTACCCTCGTGCCTGGCCTCCCTGTTTTCCTGTGGTCTACCTAAATCCAGCAGCCACAGTGCTCCTCTCAAGACATAAGTCAGATCAGGTAACTTACTCTCAATGATTTCCCAGTGCATTTAGCCTAGAACCTGTGTTTATAGTGGCTTAAAAGGTTCTAATAATTGGCTCATTTCTGTGATTAATTGGACCTCATTTCCCAGTCCTTTACTTCTACTCTATCTACTCAGGTCACCCTGGCATCTTTGCATCCCTTTGAATCACTCCAAACACACTCCTGACTCAGGACCTTTGCATATGATGTTCCCTGGAACTCGAACATACTCCTCCAGGACATAAACAGCGTTTACTTCCTCATTTTCTTCAGTCTTCGCTCCTATGTCATGTTCTCATTAAGATCTTCCCTTGAGGGCCAGGGTTTTAACTCAGTAGCACAAGCACCTGCCTGGTAACCACGAGGTTGTGAGTTCAATCCAGGGAACCAAAAAAAAAAAAATCTTCCCTTGATGACCCTAATAAATAGCAATTCCTTTCCCATTTTAACATTAGCACACTCTATACCAGTTTATTGCCATTCTTTTCTCTTTTTAACACTAGCACACCCTATACCACTGATGCTCCCTTCGTGGGATACTCAGGCAACCAGGTTGCCCCTAAAGCAGTTGTACAAGGTTGGCCAGTCCAGTTTCCCTATGACATTTGTCTTTTCCTGCCATTTGACTCTTTTTTAATTGACTGCTAATTCCAACTAGAATATAAGGCCCAAGAGAGCAGGGAATTCTGTTTTGTTTGCAACTGTATCCTATGTGCAGTCATTTGTAAATACAGAATACACCAAAAATGTATACACACATCAGGAAAAGAAAAAGTTGCATAAATATTTTAATACTAACTTTATTAGGACATCATGAGATTAACATGATTACCTTTCACCTCTATGATTGCAAGAGGTGCTCAAAGTGGTGACCATTAGATTCAGACATTTATTAGTACAGCAAACTGCTGAAGTATGTACACATTTTTTTGGTGGACTGTATTTATTCACTGAATGAATAAATTTACTGATGAAGTATGTGACATCTAATTTTAAGTGAATTGCCCATGATTACTAATTTTAACCCCACAGCACCTGACTCTGCAGGAGTATGGCATGGCAGATATATTTAGCACTCAATTTGTGCTGTACCTTTTGGGACAATATTGGAGAGCAGGTGATTTGGATAAAATAAGAATCTCTTTGATGTCCTTTTTCTTAAAATTATACCAAATTTTAAATCTTTTGAATCAAAAAAGTTTTGATTTCTAGAATCAAAAGCAAAAAAAATTTTTGATAATCAGATTTTCCAAATTTCACATATAGCAAGAGACTGCAGAAAAATTAGGTTCAGTGACTCAACCCAGGGATATGGCAGACCCAACATGGGAACCATTGTTTTCTGAATCTAAAGCCAGGCCAGATCCATTGGAATGTGTTTTCCCTTTCTCCCAGTGTTGTCTTTTCTACCACTGATGCTTCCTTCCTGGGATACCCAGGTTGCCCATAATGCAGTTGTAGGTGGCCAGCCAGTCCAGAAGGCCAGTTTCCTATAATTTATGATATGTGGCTTTTGCTTGGTAACCAAAATCATTTTAGCATATTAGTGTGACTATACCTATACTTTTATGCCAGTACAAAAGATGTCCTTTGAGTGAGAGGTGGCCAATATCAGAGTAAGAAGTTCAGCTTAGAAGTCACATGCAGGTTAAGAAATCAGGCTTGCGTTCTAAAGGCAGAAATATAAGCAAACTGGTACAAAAACTGGAAAATCTCAGAGTATAACTTTTGTTTTTCTGCTTTCTGTTGTCTGTCAAAAAACAAAACAAAAAACTAATTAAAAAGTAAATACAAAACCCTGACTTCCAACTTCTAACCATCACCAGGGTGGTTACTCATTTAAGAGGCACTGTCTTTACCATCACTTGTTTGCTGTACAACTTTAGCTGCATGTGCAATTTCCCTACTTAATGTCTACTTTTATGTCCAGAACTGGTTGCTGGAGTTCCAAGAGGAGCGCAGAACTTTGGATATGTGAGTACTGAGAATCTATTCTATTTTCTTGTTTACAAAAATAAATATTTTCTTGCATGTAACTTTTAAATCTTCTAAAGTTTCCTTTAATAATGAATTCCTCCAAATAGTTCAAGGCATTTTCTTACAAAGAAGGAAAGAAAATAAGTGAGGCTAGATTAGCTCCCATGATTTATGGGATCAAGTGCCAAATGAAAATGTGGGGTACATTTCTTTTTTGCAGAGACTTATAGCTATCAAAAGTTTTAAATTTTTAAAAATTTCAGGGCAGCAACAGCAGAGCACTAAACCAAGTGTGGCTCATCTAAACCCATAGTCAAGGAGGTGGTTTGACCCTGTCTGCATGCACATTCTACAAGTATTGTGCAGGCTGCCCTTATTATCATTGGCCCCATAACAGTTCATATGGTAGAAATGATAAAATCAATTTTTAGTTCACTAGTGTGTTATTTTGCTGAGGTGCCTTAAAACAACATACATTTATTATCTCACAGTTCTGGAGGCCAGAAGTCTGAAATCACCCTGTGGGCAGGGTCATGCTCTCTCCACAGCATCTAGAGGAGCATTCTCCTTGTCCCTTCCAGCTTCTGGTGGCTCCTGGCTTCCCTTGGCTTGTGGCAACATCACTCCAATCTCTACCTCTATCATCACACAGCCTTCCTCCCTCTATCTCTGTGCGTATCCTCTCTTCTTTCTATATTAAATTATTAAAAACTTTAGGGCAGCAAAGCATAACATTAAACCAAGGTGTGACCCATCTATGCTCATAGTCATGAAGGTAGGTGGTCAATGGCCAATGGTAGGACATCAGCCATTGGGTTTAGGGCCACCTAAAAAATGAGCTAATCCTGAGATCCTCATGTAATTTCATCTCCAAAGATCCTATTTCCCAATAAGGTTGTGTTCTTAGGATTCAGGTAGTTATGAATTTGGGATACATACTGTTCAAACCCATTATAACTAGTTACCATGAAATTAGGAAAAGTGTATGTATAGACCTTATTAATATATATATACATATATGTATAGATCATATATATGATATATATGTACATAAAAATGCTTACTTTTTCATAGCCATTTAGAAAGAATAAATTGTTTATGGATTTGGGTTTGGCTGAATAGAATTAAATGAACTACTTTTGCTATGTGGAAGTGCTTAAAACATTATTTTTTTTTTACAAAGAATCATACTTATCAATTCTTATAATAACATGATAACAGAAATACATTTAGACCAAAATTATGATTAAATAAATTAACTATCAGGTTAATTACTCTCAGTGTTGCTGAATTCAACTACTCTTTACCACTTCTGTGTGAGTTTTGTTTGAAAATATCCTCGACTTAACCATATCAAAAGGTTTAATGAGCTTTCTTATCATCTTTGTGGGCTTTCATTTTTGTATTAAATATAATTAACCATTAATTACTCTTCACACAAAATTTAACTGATTTAAATTGTAATCAAAAAAGACTTCTCCAGTTCTATGTCAAATGATATGCCTATCGAATTTCTGTGATTTCAGGTCTCAATCATTAACTCTACAGATATGACTTTTATTCAGAATTTCACTGGTGAACAGGTAAAGACATTTTGGTATGGAACAATTAATGTCACTCTATGCTCACTGTATACTTTAATACTAATATCATTTATTAATTCACTTAAGAAGTAGTTAATGAGCACCTACTACATGATGCAAACTGTTCTAAGCACTAGGATTACAATAGTGCTTCAGATCAATGGATCCCGGTTCTTGCACAGCTGTGTGGTAGATGAGGTATAATGAGACACTTAATTCATAAACAAATAAATACTGATGATAATTCTAGATAATGTTCAGTGATACAAAGGAAATATAGTATTTATATAACATAGTGGGGGTAGCAGAGACACTGTAGGAATGGAGTTGTTAGGGGAAACATCTAATCCAAAGACAATAACAGCTAACAAGACAGTTTTAAAACAGGAACCAGCTGGGCATGTCTGAGGGACATAGTGAAAGCCACAGTGGCTGTGACAAGCAGGAGAAAAGTATGATCTCTGGAAATGGGGACAGGGGCTTCTTCCATGGGCCTTAGTCAGAAACCCTGTCATTTCAAGTTATTTCTCTTGGTAAGTTCATATTCAAAATTCATGCCATGCCTTGAATCTGGCCTTGATGTTTGCGTGAGCCCTGTCTTGCAAGTGCTGGGCATATGACCCTCTGGGGAACCCCACTGTGGAGATGGCAGAGAGAGAATTCTATGTCCTACTTAGCAAGGTTTCCTGGTCACTGAACTCTGCATTTAAAAATGAGAGTTCACTGAGGCCATGGGTACAATGGACCAGGGTCTCAGTGAAGTGACTAAGTAGTGACTGATGGCAAGTGGCAGCCTGGGCAAGGTAGCAGTACTTGTTGGATAAGCATCTAGGAATGATAAAGAGCTCTGTGATCCAGGTAGGTGCAGGTCCTCAGTAACATGGAGGATATATGCTCTTGCTGAAAGCATGCATAAGGGCGTGTGCACATGTATGTGTGTGTGTTGTTATTACTGTTATTATTATTGTTATTATTATTACTATATTATTATTATTGTTATTACTGTTATTATTATTGCTATTATTGTTGTTGTTGTTGTTACTGTTTTTGTTGTTGTTGAAAGAAATACATCAAAAATCTCTAGGAACCAAAAAGTTCAAAGCAAAATGTTAAGAAATGCAGGTAGGGGCTCCTCTCTTGTCTGCACATATTTTCAGGGCTTTAGAAAACAAAGGATCCTGGGAGAGCAAGCTAGAGCATGTATGGTCAGAGCTTTAGGAGATAAAGAATCCTGGGAGAGCAAGTTAGAGCATATACTTGGTGTCTAGGACTCTCACAGCCTCTCTCAGTGCTGGACATGGAGCCAGGATTTCACAGAGTGGTGGACTCTGTTTCTTAAACCAAAATACCACTGATTTCTCGGACAGGAGAGTGACCTTGCTGTTTCAGGAGCTGTGCTCCTGCAAGCTGGTAGACTGTTGGTGCCTGCTTGTCTTCTTAGGTGACACAGAGTACTCTGAATTTCCATCCTATGTCAGGGCTCACGGACCTGGGTCATTCATGGTAGCCAGAACCCATTCCTAAGTCTCAGTGTTATATGGAGTCTTGACAAATGATTAGTTCTGATCCCTTCTTCCCAGAGACTCGAAATTGATCTTTACACACTGTCATGAGCTGAAGTCCTATTGTGAATGGGTCGCAGGCCTGAAAATAATCCATCACCTTTTTGACCAAATGTAGTTTGAGGTCACACCTCATCTGCCACCCTGTATTTTCCTAGGTATTGTGACATGGTGAAGTTTGGCACATTACGTACTGAATATGACACTGCCACCTAAGGAAGCCATGCCACAAAAACTGAGCACATAAATGAACACAAAATATATTTTAACATCTTTTTGCTGAAATTTGGGGCATTGTCTCCTTAATTCTGTGAAATTTTTGCAAAGCATTTCATATCCCTCATGATTCTCTGTGGAATGCCTTAAAAAATCACTCTGAGTGAAGTTGATTAGACCTGTAAATTTTGAACAATTTTTCCTAAATTGTTCCTAAGATGTGGGAACATTATGGTACACTGCTTGGACACTCAGAAAAGATTTGGGAGTGTTCATTGACTGTAAACTAAGTATAAACGGAAACTGAGATGTGAACCCCTCCCTCATGGAAACTTTTTATGTTTTAGTAATATAAACAGCTCAAAGCAGAGATTGTAAAACCACTTCATTCTTCTGTGCTCAATTACCACACATGGCATCTCTGACAAAGAGGGACCGGATGGTGCATGATCTGAAAATATTCTCATATAAGCCTTCATATGGAGATGGGATTAGATTTATTCTGTGAGATTTAAAACTGCAGAACTAGGAGAGTTTAAGGACTAGGAGTGTGGAAGGCCCACATTTAGCAATGAACATTCAAATAACTCTGTCCACAAATTGAATGGGCTGATTGTTGAACATATCCAGAGGATGTCCAAACAGATGTCAGGGTTATTACAGAGAAAATTATTCATTGGATTAGGGGTTAGAATAAATGACTTGAAGAATCGGACCACATCCAAGAGTCAATGAATCTACATGCAAAAATATACTATAATGAGATACATCCCTCAGACAAAATAAGAGGTGACTATAAAAAGGACTTCTGGGACACAAAATAAGTCATTCTTATGGTTTTCCTTTGCAGATGGCATCTTATTTTGGATATACTGTTGTAGTATCAGATGTTAACAATGATGGGTAAGTTTGTACAAACTTCCTCCCCCGGATATTATGTTCATCCATAAAGATGTTCTATTTTTCCTTCATGAAACACTTCCTTCCATACTTCCTCAACAAGAGAGAGACCCACTTGTTTTAACTTTTTTTTACTTAAGACAAGGGGATGCATCTAATAACAAATTCTGTCATCCTGTTTTTATGTCTTCACTGAGATTTACCACATCTGCCACCTCTAAAAGAGGACTATGCCATTTTATTTTTAATTTTATGAAGTGAGTTTTCCAGGGATGAATCAGTGAATGCCAGAGGATTTTTAGGTTGCTGATACTATTATAAGACACTGTCATTATACACTTGTCAAGACCCACAGAATACACGATACTAAGTATGACCCTGATGTGAACTGTGGGTTTTGGTCAGTAATGATGTATAAAATGTAGGTTTATAGATTATAATGTGCCATTCTCTGGTAGGGGATATGACTGTGGGAAAGGTTTGTGTGGTAGGGGATTAATGTGAGAATACTGTACTTTCTGCTCAAAATTGCTTTGAGTCTAAAACTGCTGTATGAAATAAAGTCTATTATAATTTAAACAGAAAAACTTCAGGGAAAAGGGGAAGATCAAGAGGGATGCAAACTTAAATCAAACACATGGTGAAGGGCTCAGTGATAAGATTACAGGTGCATAAGCGTCACTTGAATTACTGCAGACAGTTGTCCACAGTGGCCATACAGACTTTGCTGGGGACAGGAATGTGTCTGTCCCCAAGAACAATGGATATACTGGCATGTGAGCCACAAAGGATTGCAGATGAAGATGTGACTGGCTCAGAATAAGATTTTCTAGGTAGGCTCTGCCTGGTTGGTCTATTGTCATGGACGAGGGAATGCAGGACCATGGCTTGGACAGAGCAGAAAGAGTGGTGGGAAATGGTAGTTGCACTGTGGACATATTTCGAAGGTCTAGTAGAGTGTTCCTCTTACCTTGCTGAGAGTTAACATTAAACTGACTTAATCTTCATTTGTCTGAGTGTCACCAGTCAAGATCCCTTCTACACTGAGAACGGCCAGACCATGGTGGCCTTTCAGATGCACGTGGACACAGTCATCTCAATAGCCAGTCACACAAGTACAGGGTTTTTCACCCTGGGTGCTAGGCAGCATTTTACCGGGCAGAGAGTCCTTCCATGTGCCCCTCCTTGGAGGCTGGGCTCATTTTGAACCCTGGCATCCTTCCAAGGTTTCACAGTATGCCCTGGGGGTACTCTTTTTTCCTGGAAACGTCCCAATTTAGACTCCAGCAAAGTTGTGTGACAGTGTTTTTAGTACGTATTTCTGCCATGTTAAGGGGAAAGATTTTTTTTGAAAGACTTCAGTGGTTTCCTGTTGATCAAAACAATGTGGTCATAAAAAAATGTAGGAATTTTCAAGTGATAAATTTGTTCTTTCTTGATATTCTTCAAAACTTCTGTGCACACTATTTCTTTTTTTATTTGGTAAAATTTCCTGAATTCTTTAGGCCACATTAAAGAATGAATCCTTTAACTATAATGTTGCCATTCTTAAAGATAAAGTGTCCATAGACTCTAAATGTGATAATTTGCTACCATACTATGGAAATTGCAAGTTTTATTATAAATGAATATATTCTAGAAGTAGTTGCAATTAGCCAAGGAAAGACCCAGATAAAGACATGGAACTCAAGCCGGGAATTTGCCTCAGTGGTGTAAGTGCCTGCCTGGCAAGTGTGAGGTCATGAGTTTGATCCCTGGTGCCAGAAAAAACAAGGAAAAAAAAGGAAAAAAAAAACCATGGGACTCAAAAGAAATCTGAGATTACAGTAATAATGGTGCATAAAGTATAATAGTGTATGTGCATATATATATATATATATATATATATATATGCATATATAACTTTTAAAAAATCATGTGGCCAGGTGATTAGACATGGTTCAGAAGTGAGGACCCCAGACATACACACACTGATGTGATTGAACCAAACTTTTTCCAATCAGGAATGTTATGATTTGTGTTTAGATGCCTCTCCACCCCCCACAAAGCCTCATGCAGTTATGGAGACAGGCTAATAGAATCTGTGATTAATTCATGGTTCAGTGCTGGTATCATGGGTGTGAGTGCTGCATTCACCCTAAAGTGGGTGTGGTCTACATGCAATGTAAGGAATAGAAAGAGCCTTTTCTCTGCACTCCTTTTTTGCTTTTGTTGCTTTTGCTGTTTTCTACCACCATGAACTGTTGCGCTTGCCATGAGCCACACTGCCTTGGAGCCAGTGCAGTTCATGGCAGGGAGATGATGGACCGAAACCTTCACAAACTGAGCTAAATAAACCTTTCCTTCCTTAATTTTGGGCATCGGATATTTCTCTCAGCAATAAGGAAAAAAGTAACCAAGACAAGGAGAAAATCATGTGTGGTGTACCAGGTACCTAATGAGTACTTTTTGGCAAGATGTATCTTCTCTATCAACCCTGCAACAAAATTAAGGTCTCTACAAATACTCCAAAATCTCAATATCAGGGGAAAAAAAAGTCAGTGTTTTAATGTAAAGTAACCAGATAAGTAAATTGTTAGAAATTTCCCCAATAATTAATATTAAAAAATATCTCCCAATATTATGTGTGTACTCTAATAAAAGTTTACACCAAACAGTTGGATGTGTGTGGGTAGGTGGGTAATATTGTCAGACCTGTTATGATTTTCAGTGCGTGATATAAACAAACTGGCAAAATTGACTTCAGTTTAGCTGTCTTAAAGTACCCCAAGGGCTGGGGATCTAGCTCAGCGGTCTAAGCGCCTGCCCGGCAAGCGCAAAGTCGTGAGTTCAATCCCCGGTGCCGCAAAAAAAATAAAAAATAAATAAAATTGCCAGGCGTGGTGGCTCACGCCTGTAATCCCAGCACTCGGGAGGCTGAGACAGGCGGATTGTTGTGAGTTCGAGACCAGCCTGGGCTACAAAGTGAGCTCAAGGCCAGCCTGAACGGCATAGTGAAACCCTGTCTCAAAAACAGGGCTGGGGATCTAGCTCAGCGGTCTAAGCGCCTGCCCGGCAAGCAGCCCAAACTCTGTCAATGTGAACTTTGGTAGGAATTTCTGAACAAACTCGTTAACAACAAGTGACAGTGGTGTTTTTCATTTTGTGCCCAAGCAAGCGAATATGTTTTCTTTTTTCCTTACGGATTTTTAACAAGACTTATCATATTCATACTATTTCAAAAACTCACAGAATTACAAATTAGTTCACTGGACATTTTCACATATCCATTATTTTAGGCTCTTCAGGGCCAAAAAAGGAAATAAATTTAAATGGATTCCTAGCATTTTGGTTAATTTGAGAACATTTTGGAGGAAATCACTTTGAAAGGAAACAGTTTGGGCAACTATGGTTTTATGTAGATTTAGTCCAAATATGTGCTTTCATACAGAATATAGCATTACAATTGAGTAAGATAGAAAATCTAGAAAAAAAATCTAAAGCGTAAAGAACTTATAAGTTAAACTTATTTTTGTAACGTAATTGATTAAGTTATACTTGTTCTTGTCTGTTGCCTAGCAAACTAATGAGGTTGATTAGACATCGGATGTACTACAGAATCTATTAATCTGTACAATATTCTTTTAAAAAACAATTACATCCTGAATATTAGTCACAGGTATCAGCATGCAAAATGCACTACTGGGAAAAGAGAAAAAGAAAAATTTATGTGTTGAATCAATTAATGCTATTTAACTGCAAAAATCTTGAATTCAGACACTTCACAGTGAATAGCCTCTTTGGTGAACACTCACAATTTATTACCATATTCATACTTTCCTTTTGAGGAAAATGCAATGTTCTATGCCAAAAAAACATGTAAAGTATGAGATACTGAGCCTTGGCTTCTATTAGATTATTAGAGTAGATTAGATATAACAGGGAGACAAAAATCAAACCTGGGTAAAGGCTAGACAGATATTAAATGAAAATTGTACTTAAGCATTTGAAATTTCAGATAAAATGAAGTGTATTTATACATCCTCCTTTTATGAAATGCCTTTATATAATAAACTACATCTCTGTCAAGCCAGCAACATGTTCCAAACTGAGCAAATAGTTTTTAGTGAAATCACATCAGTTTTTTCTCCATACATGTTATATTTAAGATTAAGATGTATTTAAAATATTTCTATGTAGATACATACATTCATACACACAAAACTTAAACATATTTATTTACTTACTTGAGATTCTAGGAATTGATCTCATGGCTTTTGCATTGAGTTACATCTTCAACCCATTTATTTTTCTCTTGGAACAGTCTCTCTAAGTCACTAAATTGCCAGGGTAAGCTTAAACTTGCAAACACCTTGCCTCTCTCTCCCAGAATGCTGAGATTACAGCAGGTGTGCACCACAACAACCAGCTGTATTCTATTTTATTTTTTAAAATTGCTGATAGAGACTGATTAAGTTGATTTCATAATCCACTAATGGGTTTCAAACCGAGATTTTAAAACATATGCTAAACAACAATATGTACTGTGACTAAGTGGTGTTGCTAATATAAAATAATATTTACACTAAGGGCCAATTATTCTGCAAGGCACATGGTAGCAATTAAATTTAAGACAGTTATTGTCTCTTAGGTCTATATAAGCATATATAAATTAAGAACAAATGCCTTTTTCTCTTTTGGGATTTACAGCATTTTAGGTAACTTCATTTAAGTGTCCAGGGCAATATATATTTTAAAAAAGTAAATCCATGGAGTCATATTTCTTTTAGAATCTAGGGGTGCCAGTAATATGCGAGTCTTTCACAGTGATAGATCTGATAATTTCCCATTTCTAGAAGTTGGCTCTTAAAATTAGTAGGGTATTGAGCCAATTGTGTCAGGTTTATATTGTGCTCATGCCCTTAGGGACCGATTATAAAACTTTGTCCCTTCTCTGCAGAATGAAAAATTTGCCTCGCTTAATCTCTGCTATAGAGAACCAGTGACTTCACTGTGATGTTAGTCACCTTTCGGTTGTTAGGATGAAATACTTGACATTCATTTAAAGGAGGGAGGATTTCTCCTTTAAAAAGGGAAAGATTTATTTGGCTTGGAGGTTCAGTTCATAGCAGGCTCATTCCATTGCCGTGGATCTGAGGTGAGGCATTACATCATGGCAGGAGGGTGTGGAACAATGCTACTCACTCTGTATCAGCCAGAAAGTAGACAGAGAAAGAGCCCTACACCTTTCCAGGGCATAGCATAGTGTTCTATGTGCCCCAAATAGTCCATTGGCTACAGACTTATCAATGGCTACAGACTTATCAACTTATCAATGGCTACAGACTTATCAACTTACCATTGATGAAAGTTAGCATCTTCACAATCCAATCACCTCTGTAGGCATAGGTAGATGGATGGATGGATAGATAGATAGATAGATAAATAGATAGTGTCAAATGCACACTGACATGTACTCACCATTACAGTATCATACGGAGTAGTTTCACTGCCCTAAAATCCCTTTCTCCTCCCACTCATCCCTTTCCCTTTTACACATCCCTGGCAACCATTGATCTTCTGACTGTTTCCCTGGTTCTGCTTTTCCTGGAATAGCATATTGTTGGACTCATGTAGTACTTAGCCTTTTGAGATTGACTTCTTTCATTTAGTAGTATATACTAAATGGTTCTTCCATATCTTTTCATGGCTTCATAACCCATTTCTTCTAATTGATGGATAATATTCCATTGTAGGAGGCAAAATAGTTTGTTTCTCCATGCACCTCTTGAAGAGTATCTTCGTTGCTTTCAAGTTTTGGCAGTTATGCTGTCAACATTTGTGTGCAGGTTGAGCAACTACCCCAAATGTGTGATCACATGGTGAGCTTGTGTCTGGCTTTGTAAGGAGCAGCCAGGCTGTCTTCTGGCGTGGCTCCATCATTCTGCATCCCACCTACCAGTATGCAATCAGAGTTCCTGCTTCACATCCTCACCAACATTTTGTGCTGTTAGCATTTTAGCCATTTGAAGAGATGTGTAGTGGCATCTCATTGTTGTTTTAATTTGCAATTCCTAATGACATGTGATTTGGGACATCTTTTCACATCCTTGGTTTCCATCTGTGTCTTCATTGATGCGGTATCCATATTTTCACCAAATTTTTAATTTGTTTTTCCTTATTGTTCATATTGTATATAATATACATATAATATACTACTATGGTGTCAAATATTATATTGTACTCTATGTAACAACACTATAATATGTTAGATGTTACTGTATTGTTATAAATTATTATTTTACATTGTTGAGTTCTGAGGATTCTTTGTGTATATTTTTACTTTTCCTATTAAATGTGTAGCAATCCTCCTGGCCCAGAACTTACCTGGATCACTTGGTGTACCCTGAATGCGTTGGAGGCACTTGTCTTGGCTCCCAACACACCATTGGGAAAGCCCACCTTGAGATCCACCTGTCAGGATACCACCTGGCTCAAAGCCATCTACTGCAGGGACCTTTCTTTATTCCTTCCAAGCATACATCCTCTTCCCATCTGTGCTCCCAGCATCCATTTGGATCTCTCTCCATCCCTTGTAAATTAATTAGGAATTTAGTTGATCTAATGGTCAGCATTGTATTCTTTAAATCATTAGGTGATTCCCTGATGAGGTATCTGTTAGGTGCATAGCATATCTTTTGACTCAGACTGAGAAATAGACAGTAGACTAAGTCCATAAGCAAGGTGAGAATTCAGAGAGGATGGAAAGCAATGAAATCAACATCTTTCATACCACACAGATGTTCAGAAAAGTTTCTCTCGCCTCACCCATGCTTCTTCATATTTATGATATGAGATATAGAGATCTATATTAATATCAATATGTTTATAGTAACACCAATATATTACATTTATCATATATTACAAATATTAATATACTTACTATATTAGTAGTAATATGTTAATGACACATAATTAAATTGTATTAATCATAATATTTTAGTAACTAGGTTACTTGGCAAACTTCAATATTCTCTAATCTACTTAGACACAAAGTCAATGCAGATATATATTTCAGCTTCAAATGGTCTCTTATTTTCATATTTTTGCACCTGCCAGGATGTAGTTGTCTTTAGACAAACTTCAGAAAGTTCACTCGTAGACATCAAATTATGCATTTTTGGTTGGTGTGACTTTTCTTAAAATTTTTAAAATGAAAATCTCTTAGAAGGCTCTTGACAAAATAATTTTCTACTCCTCTGGCTCTGTGAAGGAAACATGTTTATCTTTAACCACATTTGTTTTCCATTTATCTGGAGATTATGCTTCATCTCAAAATAGCTTGCTTACGTGTCTCTTTCTTCAGTATTTTAGGCCTCGGATATCACCTGTTTCCTGATACCATCTACATATAGAAAAAAAATATAAATTTTTGTCAAGGATGAAAGTTTTGTTTTTTATCTTTTTAGCCAACATTATTCATCTCCCTGCCCTCTTTTTTTAACAATAAGGTAACAGGAGGAAAAAAAAAGGACTGAATTTATTTTAATCCTTATTACTGCAAGAAAACTGCACCATTTAACTAATAGTCATCAAAATTGCAAACAAACCCTAACTTCCTTTTTTGCACAACCTACTTTATGCGTTTTCAGTGTTTTCCTTGTACAACTACAGTTTCTGTGAATGCACTTCAAAAGCTTAAAAAGAGAAATGTCTGTGGTTTTCTTATTGTGGTTCTTTTTAACAAGTTAAAAGGTTTAACATAATTTAACAACTAATTTTCTTGTAACAGTTTCTTTTGTAGACATAACAAAGCAATGAAAGAAATACAGTGATTGCAAAGTGACCCTTGGAAAAAGAGAATACCGGTGGAAATGTACTAATCTAGTTGATTACCATTGCATGAAAAGAATCCCCTGGCTCCTGTTCGCTGACTGTTGTTTTTGTTCCATACAGATTGGACGACATATTGATTGGGGCACCTCTCTTCATGGAACGAGAATTTGAGAGTAACCCAAGAGAAGTGGGCCGAATCTACCTGTATTTGCAAGTGAGCACGCTCCTCTTCCAGGACCCACAGGTCCTCATGGGCACCGAGACTTTTGGGAGATTTGGTAGTGCTGTGGCACACTTGGGGGACTTGAACCAAGATGGATACAATGGTAATTTAAACCAATGTCCTGCACGTCCTAATTTTATGTTTCCACTACATGAGTGAATCAGTGACTATTTTTAAATACAGTGGTGTGGGGGGCACTGTTATCATTGATTTCTAATCAATTAGGAAAACTCTAAAAGCAAGATATATTTTTACTAATCTAGATGTCACATGGAAATTTTTTCATGTTTCGATTTAGGGTGTTCCATAATGGCTCCAAAAAGTGACTTGAAGGGAACTAGAGACTCTTGTATATATATGGAGTCAAGACAAATGTGTATATGTTGATATGTTAACCAGTATAGTAAGTTCTGGTTAACATATATGGGTTCTATGTAGGGTATGCTGAAAATGTCCCTGGTCTATAAACTTCAGTAGAAAGGCAATTTTAGTGTTTGCAATGAAGTGGTTTTAAATATTTAGCTTAGGATTGTGGTTCTTTAACTTAGGAATTCATAGGTGCTTTCTTAGTACCCTCTCCTCAGAAAAATGTATATGTACACACAAAATTTTACATGCATTTTCAGAATCTATAAGAACCATATTATAATATATTTCTTGGTCTGAGTTAAGAATGTAACAGAAACATGCTTTAATATGCTATTTAGGAAGTTTAACATCAAATCAGAATCATTGATTTTTTTGTAAGTGTATTGTACTCTTATGATTCCTTTGAATAAAAATCTCAGCAATTAGTATTTTTTAAAGTATCATAAGAGCATATTAAATACTTAAGTTTCAAGGGGAATAAAAAAGGCTATATTCTCTATCATCCAAAAAAATGAATACTGTTAAATTATCTGAGTTGTCTTTTAATTGTATTTTCTTTGATTTGTCTTTTCCTTTAAGCCCTTTATGAGAATTACTATTGCTACAGTACTACAGAACTCTCATGCAAAGCTTGATAAACCTTTGGATTTATAGTATTGCTTTTTTGATTATTCTTAACTATTTCTAAAGCATTCTTTTTTATCTCCAAATATGTTTGTCTCTAGACATCGCCATCGGTGCACCCTTTGCAGGCAAGGATCAGAGAGGCGAAGTGCTCATTTACAATGGAAACCAGGATGGCTTAAACATCAGGCCTTCCCAAACTCTGCAAGGAGTGTGGGCCTCGCAGACAGTTCCTTCTGGATTTGGCTTTGCCTTAAGAGGGGACTCAGACATAGACAAGAACGATTACCCAGGTAAGATTCGCTTTCTTTTCTTGTGTGGGAATTCATTTCCTGGCAACAGTCTATCCTCTGGAAAACACATCATGTGTAAGTATTTCTCTCATAAAGAAGGAGGTCAACTTTAACATGGCACAGGGTTAGGTGGGGTTTTTGAGTTTTGATTTCTTGGTGTTATCCATGAGCATTTAAAGGAAAACAAAACAGACACTCCTTTTCCAGTCAGAGGACAACTATAAAGAGAAAAGATGGTTTAAAAACCAATATTGCACATAAAACTTGTCAACTTTGTGGCCCAAGTTTTCGTTTGAGATCCTGCAGTCATCTGGTCTCCACCTACAAACACAGCACACTCCACACACCTTCCCCAAGCAATTTGCTTTAACCCTGCAACTCCCTTTTAAGCTGATAGTTCTTACTAATCTGTGTATGACCTTCAACATTTACTTATATAAAGTTTGTGGTTAGGTCATATTTTCCAGTCATACTTTGGGGCTTTCAAAGATAAATTGAATATTTGAAGAAGAAAAAAAGAAGTTCTTCATGAATGGAATTATAAATTATTCCCGATTACCTAACTCATATTGAGGATTCATGGAAATTCATAAATCATAGATGGATAATTCTCCTTTTGTACGTGTTATATGAAAGTATGGATTTTGTCTTAAAGGATTATTTCAGTAATCAGAGTTTTTAGCAGATAACTTTAGTCTCTTTGGTTTCATGGTTCATTTTTTCACTCTTATGTTGGTTATTTTAAGATGGTTTCAATAAGTGTTTAGAAATCATTAATAGTTAACTGACAACTTTGACTTTTTATTAAAACCTTGTTTCTTTCCACCAGTCCCTCCCCTACTTGGGAATTTTCCATATATAGGGTTTTCTCTGGTTTGGGGCAGCAGTCCAATAAGCTGACTCCCTAAATATACATCATTAATTTCAATCCTTTGGCTTTCTCTTCTCCTCTGGGATTAGGCAAAAAGAACAACACAGTTTTAAATAGGCCAGAAACCTGTCACAGTGCTAATGCAGATATTATAGGGGGCTCAAGGAGGGTTGATATTACATTGTGTACTAATGCCTTCTACCTGTGACAGCTTGCAAAAGCATTAAGTTAAATTTATTTTCTTAAGTCATATTTGCCAGGCTAGTCAGCTAAGGTTAATTTCGGTGGTGGTGGCGGTGGTGGGGAGTACGTGAAAATAAGTCTCTTGCATAATATATTCTATTTTTAAATAATTCGAATATCTAGATCCCTTATGTTATTACTACCCAAAATATGTCAGAGTGATTAATGAAATTCAATTCCTCGGTAGTGATTTTAGATAAACAGTGAATTTAGAAAGCTAATGCTATTCATTATGCTTGTCATGAGCTTCCTTTTCCACTGTGAGGACCAGGGAACTTGACAGGCAGAATAGCTGTGACTTCCATGAGGCAAAGTAAGTAAAAGATGTATCGATCAAGTAACTGGTCCTTTGCTTCCTCTGAAGGCTGAGTAAGGACCAAATGAAGGGAATAAGAAACAAGTTTCTCCCATGGAATAATCCCTTTGGGAGAGAGAAAACAAGAGTAGGACAGGGAAGAGGAAAAAAATTAGTGAGATGTTAGTCATTGATCACCTCTTAATTGTGTCCCTTTGTGAGCTCCCATCGATGCTGGTCTTTGCACTGCACCTGTGATCATGGGTCGCAGGCATTAGAGCAGTGTATCTGAAATGTGCCAAGCATAGACGTTACCTGCTGAGCCTGTTCAGAGAATGAAGGCATGGCCCCCTGTCAGAGTCTCAGGAATTTGACTTTTTACCTGACACCCTACTTTGAGGAGCCCCACTCCAGAGCTCTTGAAGTTCTGCTCTCTTGTCTACAGCAGTCTCATGCATGCTTTTCTCTTTTGGCAAGAACCTATATTATTTAAGCTTTAACTTTTTTTTTTTATTCTTCTCAATGACATCCATTCAGACAGCCACCCTTTTCTCCAGGCTACCTCTGTGGTGGCAGCACTGTGATGCCCAGAAACAAAATGTGCTGCAAGCTCATCTGGGAAGATGAAGGAAAGCTCCTTGATAAATATTCAGTGTTTCCTGTGCTGTATATTTAAGTAATCTGTATATTTAAATGGTACTTTAAATGATACTTTACCGGATTTCATTTAAAACATATTACCGTATTTGTTAGACATTAACTCACGTTAACCTGGCTTAAGTCATAAAAGGGAATATTTATGTTCAGGTTAAAGGACCTTTCTCAAGGGAAATAAAAGGCAGAGATTTACCAAGCCTCTGGAAAGGAGTGACTGTAACTTGTTGTCAGTTCCCTCTACACCCTGTGCGTACATGTGTTGTGTGAGTGTGCATGCTCACGCCTTTCCATTCAAACCAGATTTTTCTGAGCACACCGTAGCCTGTTTATCTCCTACAGCTCCAGAGTTCAGGTGCTACAGTTATACTCATTCAGAGACTCCGCACTTCATCTCAGTCCCAAGTCCTGGGTTGGGGGAGAATCAGATGGGCTCTGAGACAAGTGACAATTTCCAAAGACAGCACGAGTTGACCTGTGGCTTGCCCAGATGTTCCAATAGATACTCACTCTGAGAACTCTGTAAAAAAAAGTAGAACAAAGGCGATGCTAGGAAACGAGAATCCTAGTAAAAAATAATTTAATGGGAACATAATTTAATGGGAAAATGTTATTTTTTT
>RJWT010001483.1:0-48026 GCA_004365215.1 Cuniculus paca
CATAAAAACAAGAGCACTTATTTTGCAACAGAAAGTAAAGAGACAAATCTGTATATGTATTTATTTAGCAAGCTTTATTAAGTTTTTCCTATATGTTATGCACTCAGTTGACAAATCATTGTTCTCACTGATTTTCAAGACCAAGGGGTGGAGGGTAGTTCCAGAAGCATGATAACGATAAGTTTCACAGGCAGAGACAAACATGTACAAGGTTAAGCAGAAACAGATATGCTCAGCCTGTCTGCAGCTCCAACTTCATGTCAGGAACTGAATCATGAGGAAAGTCATCATGAGGTGACCCTTGAACTGAGTTCCTTAAACTGGAATCGTTAGTAATTGTTGAAATGTTATCCCAAAGTAGGAGATGTGGCCAGTGCCAAAAACAAGACAAAAGTCCTAGAATCAGGATGAATAGTGAAGAAAGTATGACCAAGAGTTCTAGGAAAAGTTAAAACAGTAGATAGGATTCAATTGAAAATATTTCTGTGTATTTTGGCTAAGGGTGAGATTTAGTTAAGAGTGACTGACTGGCAGATGCTGGTTCCAGATTGTTGCCTCAATCAGTTACCATGTAGCAGACATTGTAATTTCAGAATTTCCCAGGACAATGGGTAGACCTTAGGACAGATGAACTCTTCAGAGCTCCTCAGAGGTGTTGAGAAGGCTGTGATACACAAGGTGATCAGAATATATGGTAAAAAATTAAAATCTTTAAATTTTAATTTAAAAAGATACATTGTCATTACTCTCATTCAAAATATATCCCCTTGCTTTGAACAATTTATTCCATATTTTTTTGCCACATCCTGAAATGTTCTGGAATTCTACTTTTATGAGTCTTCAAGAGGTATAACCAAAAAAAATGATGAATGCTTCTGCAAAGTGACACTGGACAAGAAAGGGACACGTGCGTGTACGTGCGTGTACGTGCGTATGCACGAGTATACGAATATGTCCTTAAAGCATTAAAAGAAAGCTCAACGAAATCAATCCTATGGTCTCTCACTGTCCACGTTATTCACTGGATCTGGCACTGTGTGAGGTCTGCCTCTTCCACAAAGTCAAAATAAGCAGGAGAGGTCAATACATCAAAGCAATTGAGGACATCTGGATAGCTACACAAACACAACCAATGACGATCATGAAAGAAACTTCCAGAACTGCTTCAGAAAGTGGCAGGGACAATTTGATGTCTGTGTTAAAAGCAAGGGGAGTGTCTTGAGGGGGATGAATGGCAATTTTTTTACCATAATAATTTTTAAAACCAGAAACATTTGCACCTAAACCTGGATAATAAGTTCTACATTATATTCTATATTATAATAGGATTAGGTGATGATTTCTCTCTCTGAATGCTAAAGCAATAGTCATTCTGCCTATAACCTTGTGAGTATTGATTGCAAAATGTAATGCAGTTATAAGCCCCATAGCAAAATTTGGGTAGCAACAGACCACATAAAAGAAGGTGGCTCCATTAGATCATGTCATCCAGCGATATCATAGCCACTTTAGCTTGGCTAAGCACACTCCACACTGTTCACACAACAGAACTGCCTAAGGACACATTGCTCAGAATATACTGACATTAAGTGACACCAAACTGTACTGTAACATTCTGCCATACAGAAAGACAAACTTCAGTCATCTTTGTGGGAAAATGTGTGCACCTTGAAGTTATAATGTGAAGCGAAATAAAGCAGACACAGAGGCTTTAAATTTCACACAGTTTGTTGCATATGAAAACACTAATCACAAATAAAGAGTAAAGTAATGGAAAGATAATGGGAAATAGGGAGCTATATCTTTCTGAGAAGGTAAGGGAATTAGATGGAGAGGTGCAAGGGAGGGAAGGAAAGGGAACAAGAAAAGGAATGAAGATGTGTTATCTACCTGTATCAACTCTACACAAGGAATGAAAACATTATGTGCTGCAAATATGTACTAGTGAAATATTTTAAGTTCATCTGTCATAACTAAGGTGGTTACATAGCCAGGATCATTATCTGTTTCATGATTTCCTACCCTTTTAATACTATCATTGAAAACTGGATTGAAAACCTTAGTACCTTCAATAATTACTATTCTTCTGGGAGTTAAGAACAGATTTTTTTTTCCTGAAGGGGGATGGTGAGGTGGGATTAGGAAAGCAAGGCTTGGAGAGGAAGATAGCGTAAAGGAGATGAGACAGGCAGGTTACACATGTCAACACATCCTACAGCAAGTGGGAGGAGGCAATTTAGTACTAAAGTGAGCAATAGTTGATCAACAATGTCATACGGGAGATCAGAGAATGGCAGTCAATCAGCTTGACAGGCAGGGGACCAAAAACTCAAAGGTAAGCAGTTTCTGGAAAAGACGCTGGGTACATGAAAGATCAACCAGGGAGCAAAGAATGAGAAAAGTCAAAGGAAGCAAAGCAGAGCAAGGTCACATGTAGGGTCTGCATCCGATTGGCAGAAGACGAGAAACTTTGACAGGTTGAAAATTTTTCTAGTAGTTTTGAGAAGTCATGGTCAGATAGGACTAGGCAACTTGTTGCTCTGTTGTTTGCAAGGTACATACTATTTTTTATTCTACTCTATTTTATTTGTTTGTTTTTATGAGAAGATGTCACTATGTAGTTCAGGCTGAACTTGAACTCACTATGTAACCCAGGCTGACCTTGAACTCATGATGATCCTCCTGCCTCAGCCTCCTGAGTGCTGCAATTACAAGCATGCACACCCATGCCCAACTATTTTAGACACAATGTCTGTTTTTCAGTAATGAAAATGCTCACTGATAGGAATTCCTCAAACAAAAATGGCAAAACGAGTTAGGTTTAGAACATCAGTCAACACATTCTGGTATTCCTAGTCTTTTCAGAATTACAAGGGACTTGGCTTCCTTTTCATTTGTTATTTGATTCAAATGTGGACATCAACAAGAATCTCCTTATAAATTGTGATCCACACCTTATAGTCAGGATTCTTATTTAAGATAAAATATAAGAAAAACTGTTGTAAGGCGAGCAGAAGTACCTTCTGTACGCTTCATGTGACTGCTGGTGTGTGTGTGTGTATGTGTGTGTGTGTGTGTGTGTGTAGCTCCCTCCCACAAAGTAAAGACAATTGAAGTTATCTTGCTTTTTATTGATTGACTTGTCCCATGTGTAATTTCCAAATAGATCTGAGAGAGGTGAGAACATCCTCATCTAAACCCAAAGTCTAACACAGCCCTATGGGCTTATCAGAAGTTGTATTATCACAGCTCTCCAAAGCTTTTTCTTCAGTCAGCCGTGTCCTCACTTGTTATCTCCTCTGACACTTTGTCTGTCTGTTTTTCTGTTTATTTTGATGCTTTCATTTACCTGTTTTCTTTCTTCCTCCTCTCCAGCTCTTTGTGTGCAATGTCCTTTCCTATTTGTTGTAACACAATATTTAACTCTAAGAGTTAACTTTTTGATGCTAATTTCCTATTTTACTTCATTTCACTGCCTATATTCTCAATGATTATCTATACCAGTTCCTAGTTCTCTTCCTTTCCTCTTGATATCTAACAACATCTTTTATCTCCAGCACACTGATAAAGTGATATTTTCCACTCTGGACTTGATCTCTTCTTAATTATTTAATTCCATGACATTTTCATCAATCCTCTTGATCATTTGTAATTTTACTTCAAGGAATGCTTTATTTTTTGGCTTTGGTGAATTGATCTTTCTTGTTCTGCACATATCTAAAATAATTGTCTTGAATAAATCAATGACCATTTTTCTTTCTCTATAAAATGTGGCTCAGCCACATTTTAGCTTTAATTTCCTCTTCTCAGTTTTTTCAGTCAGAAATTTACCCCCTCTTTCTAGTTTAATTAACATTTTTAAAAATAACTATTTAAATTTATCCTGAGAATCCTTTCTGCAGTTCTGCACTACATCTTAGAGGAGAATCATTATATTTAACCAAATGAAAGACACTTAACAATGTAAAATTGAACTGATTTTTCTGTCTTTTTACCGTGTTATAAATTCACTTGCTCCTTTTTTTAGTCCTCTGGGCTTAAAATCTCTTGACCATTTTTTACATCATTTCCCTCCTGAGTCTTCCACATTTAACCAGTGAAAATCCACGTTACTTCATAATCCTAAATGCCCTCCACACGAGTCCCAATTCTCTATGTTACTTCTCCACTGTTCTAATTAACCTCACACCATCTCAAGTTGGTTCTGTGAAGCAGATTTCTGAAAGGTCTTTCCTTACTGAAGTTTCTCCCAGTATAAATTTATCTTGCAAACCAATAAATTATTCTAAATGCTACTTTGATCTATTATACATCTAATTTAAATAATTTTCAGCAAGTCATAGCCACTCAGCCTGGATTCAAAATCACACACAGCCTGTGCCCAGTTGATCTTTTCCAATTCCTCTGACTATTCTTCTCTATTATACTCTTAGAAACAGCCAGGTTTATATACTGACTGAAATCACATATGCTGGAACCATCCAGGTCACCAAGTTCCTTCCCATGCTGTAATGTCCTTCCTACCCATCTGTATTTTCCTCACATTTCAAGATGAAGTTCAAATTCTATTTCCACTTCAGGGCCTTTTTGAACCCACCAGGATTTCCTAGGTGGGATTTCCCTGGGTCCTGTGTATACAAGAATATATTTATCATACAGAATTTACAATATATCCTATTGTGGTCTATGCATTGTAACCCTTACCTCTGGTTCCATTATTTTGATCATAAAATATCTTATCTTTCACTGTTAGCCATTAGCTTTCTAGTTCAGAGTGCACACAGTAAGGGTTTAAAGCTGATTTTAACTGAAGTTCATAATACTATTAATAATACCTTGTAAACAGCTTTCAGTTTTCCCCCTATGAAATTTCTTGCTATGTGTATGTATAATACAGCATTTAGCTGTGAATTTTCTTTCTATTAACTTTACAGAGAAAGTAAGTTCATCGTTCTCATTTTTACCTGCATCTGCACATGTACACATGCATTTTTACAATTTAACTGTGATTTAGATAAACAGAGACCTTCTGCACCTCAATTTATTTTCCTTTTAAAATTAGTCATTATGCTACCTATCTTTAGCATCTCACTGTGGATATGTGTATATGAGATACACTGTTATGAATATGAGCTGCGTTCATGCAAATGTAGCACCTCACTGAAAAGCTTTTTTACGTGTCTAAGTTATTACTATCATTACTAGTGTACATCATAAGGAGTAGAGACCTTTACGATAAACATATAGCAGAATTTAACTGAAGAAATTTACTGTGAAATGCTGTAACTTTTTTTTATATATGTACTCTATTCCAAATGTACATCTTGAAAAGTAGTAAAATTTGGTAGAAAGGCTGAGTTAAGTGCTCAGAGTTTGTAAATTATCTGGTGAATAATATTAACTATTATTAGTTTATTTTTCTTCTTGTAGAGCATTTCGTATCACAATGCAAATAAGCCATGTTGAGCCACTAAGTTTTAAATCTTCAGTATTCGGGGTAGAGGTTAGTTTAATGAAGAGCAGCAGTGCCCTCTAGTGGCTACTTTCTTTGGGAGCTCGCTCGCTCTCTATATATAATTTGGTTATATCAATTAGTTGAGACCTTTTTCTTTTTCCTTTTTAATTTTGTAGATATTTCCTAGCAGAGCTTACCATGAATTATAATTACATACATTTTTCCACATTGTCTATTCATGCAAAACTGTATCAAAATACATATAACAAATAATTATTTTCAAGAACTTACCTATAAGGTTTTTAATGTTTCTAGAATATTTCTGACAGACTTACATCTAAACTAGTTTCATTTCCTTATCAAATCTAATTATAAATTCAGCAATAATATGAATCCATGAAGTGATTTATAAAATTTTAAAAAAGATTTCATTGTTTTAATCAATGAAACATTTTAATATAAATGACTAAGGAGTCCATGAGGACAAGGAACAGCCTAGTAATAAATCCAAATATTTACACACTATTACTTAGTTTCCCAGAATACCTAAAGATGTTCAAATAATAATTATCTTCTAGTGGTCTATTTATGTACCCAGGAAAATGAGCCTATGTCTATTTGCAGTTTAGTTTGGTTAAATAAATATTTATCAAATATCAATTAGTGCTAGGTGGTGAACATACAGTAGGAAATATACCGCACTCACAAAGAGCATTTTTATAGAAATTGTTTTATTAAGATAATATCCCATAACTTCCCTAGGGTCATAAATATTAATAACCTTTCTTCTTAGCAAATATGAAAACCAAAATATAGAAAACTTAAAATGTACTTAATTGGATTTTGAATATAAAGAACACAACCATGCAAAGTATTCAGCACTTAAAACTGAGAATACTGTTTACTTGTGCGACGTTTTAAACTACCTACTGTTCATTAAGACATGTCAATGTACATTTTAATTGAAAATAATCAAAATCATTGCACAAGATTCTTAAAATTTCCTATGATTTCAAGTCATAACACTAAACTTATGTAGTTTTCATTAACTCCTCGATTATAATAAAAAAGTTAAGAAATATTCTATTATTCTAAAACAATTCATTAATTTAGTTCCAGTTTTCTTGGATGCAGTCTTCAGATGCTCTCTCCTTCCTTTTCATTCTTGCTCTCTGCACTACAGTGCACATGTGCAGAAATGCTCTCTCTTGCCCTTCTTTTCTCTCAAGAGAAGAACAAAGAAGGGAAGAACTCATTCTTCAGCTTCCCTTCCTCTAGGGCCTCTCTACATCCTCCAACCCGGCATACATCTCCACAAAGTCCCTCTTGTCTCTGAGCTCTACTGGCCGAGTCTTCTCTTGACCCATCTGAGCCTGCTTTGCGTGTCCCCAAAGTTCAAATGCTGAAGCTCTAAACTGTAGTCAATTAGAATGTGACCATATTTATAGAAATCACAATTAAAGAGGTAATTAACTTAAAATGAGGCTGTTACTGTGGCTCGTCATCCAATTTGAATAATGTCCTTATAAAAAGACGGGATTAGGACATAATCAAGAGAGACCAGGAATGGGTTCACAAAGAAACAAGCCCATTAGAAGACAGTGGAAGAAGATTACCAGCTGCAAGCCATTGAAAATTGCCTACCAACCCTCCTGGCACTTTGATTTCCAGCTTCTAGCCTCTAGAACTGTGGGAAAATAAGATTCTTCTTTTAAGTCACTTCTAAGTCTGTGGTCTTTTGTTATGGCAGTTCTTATAAATGAATCAAATACCTTCATCACACTACCACCTCTATCTACCCTATACTCTAGCTGCACCTTTGCAAATACAGAATTCTGTTACATTCACTTGTGTTACCCAATTTGATGAGATCGAGTATGTGCAGGGCAGTTGGGCCATAGACAAATTATTATCCAATTTAAGAGTGCCATGTAATTTCCAATTATAGTTAATGTTCATGATAGTGTATTAGTTTCTTAAGGCTGCGATAACAAGTAACCATAAACTGGATGACTTAAAACAGCATTTCCCAAGTCAGTATTTTCATTGTTACAAAGCTTTCTCTGCATGTCTTCTCCATTTCCGTTCTTTTCTGGGGACACTTGTCATTGAATTGAACACCTACGAGTTAATTCAGGATACTTAATTAATTATGTATAAAAATTCTTCTTAAATTTTTATAAAAGTACATTTATAAGTTTCAGATAGAAATATTTTCGAGCCACTCTTCCCACAACAGAAAAACAAACCTCAAAAGGGACTTAAATTTTCTTTCCTAATGTTTTCAGATCAATGTGGTATATCTATTTTGAGATGGTATGATAAAGGGAAATTATCATTATTAGAAAATATAAGAACTCATGAAATTAATACAAAAGTAGAGACAGGTACATTTGTGATTTGCCTTCCTAATTCAAAACAGGCACATTACCTCTTGAAAAATTCAAATATATGCAATATAATTTTTTAGCATATTTTTATGAGTACACAAATCATAGCTATTTAAGAAGGGTAATTATTTTACTCATCCATGGAAAGTTTAATGCTAACAGTGCTCAAGACATTGCTTTGTCACAAACAAAAGAAATTAAAGTATCAAGAAATAAGTAATGGTTTTTAAGGGTCAATATTATGAATCCAAAAGCAATTAGGAAGATCACTCAGAAGATCGCTAAATTTAGGTCATTTGATGTAATCTTTCATGAGAAAACTAAGCCTATTTTCTTCAAACTAAAGATATGAGCATGAACTCCATATTTAAATTTCACACCACACATTAACTGTTTCCTATCTATATTACTTCTTTTGGGGAACTGAGAAAATGAGAACATTTCTCACTATTCACTTTCTATAAAAATGGACAATGTGTAAAGAGACAGATGTGTAAAGAGACAGATCTTCTAAAACTG
Source organism: Cuniculus paca (assembly GCA_004365215.1). Lineage (NCBI taxonomy): Eukaryota > Metazoa > Chordata > Mammalia > Rodentia > Cuniculidae > Cuniculus > Cuniculus paca. Next base: position 8,365 of record RJWT010001483.1, read on the forward strand.
TGGCTGGTCAATTATAACCAGGAAACTACAACCCTGGATAGTTTTCACATTGTTTGTTTGAAAGATTCACTGTGTCTCACCAAGGAATTACAGCCTAAATGACTTTAACAAGTTTTCAAACTGCATTATGTTGCAAAGAAAGACCATTTTAAAACCTGATCATAATATTTAATAAATCCATTATGGAACAATTAACACTTAAAATTCTGGAGATACACTGTCCATGATAAGAAAATGGTATTTTCTTATTTTTTTAATGTCCTCTTTATGTTATTAGGCCCAATTTAAGTACTTTATTTCCTCAAATAGAAAGTGAAAAGAATGTTAAATATGATCTAACCTCTACATTGTTAAGTGACATGATTTGATAATATGTAACATTTCAGTCAGACCTAGTCTTGTATATTACAACTATTTTGTAGAGTAGGAATTTGACAGACATAGGAGAGGAATGTTCATTATTGCTTCATGACTTCCTGACTATGCACAATTATAACATAAGTCCTTCAACTAAAATCAGCCTTTATTAATTTAAAGACTTATTTTGAAGAGAGTAATCTTTGTATTGGCCCTTACAAAATATAATAGATTTAAGATAAGTGTATTTGTATTTGTATTGTCTTTGTCCCTTAAACTTGTCCTTCCTCCCCAGGAGAATATGACTCTAGCAGTAAACCTATTTGAGGTCTGATGTCTCAAGAAATAGCCAGGCAAAATGAAAAAAAAAAAGCACAAAGAAATCAAGACACTTCCTCTTGGGAGGCAGTTAATATTTGTTTTGTATTTGATTTATACACAATTCAGACATTTCTATTACATTCATATTCATCAAAATGCCTGCTGAAAGCAGAAAAATATTGAATGGTCCTTGACTATTTCAGCGGGAGGCTGTGATCCATGTCAGACACTGTAGTGTGGTGATTTTTATGCTTACTGTGACTTGCTCACTGGGTAGAGGCCATATGGTGCTGGAGTCATTAAATTCTTCCCAACTGGACATGCAAGTTCACTTCGTGCCCAGTTCCTTTAAAATGAAATTCATCTGTTTAAGAAACTGTTCATAGACATTAGAAAATATGAGGACTTTCAAATACTTACAATCATCTATTTTGCGACAGTGACTGATCCCAGTTTTAGTGCTGAAACCAAAATTATGCCAAGGGCATGAATCAGAGAGTGTGCCTTTCTTTTTCATTATTTTGTAAGTCAAATTGGTCATGACAAAATCATTGAATGTATTTATTCTTGGAGCTAGGAATATAAAGTACTCAATGTGATAGCAAGATATGTGCTCAATAATGTAAAGATTCCACATAACACCGATCTACTTTCTGGCTTCCCCCATTGTTCCAAGAGTCCAAAACAAATCTCAGATAGGAAAAGTGCAGCTTTATGCATTAGTGAAACTCATGATACAAATACACTCACAGAATGCTACCATATTCCACGAGTTCTCTATGACAGGCTTCTTGGCTTTCCTCTTAATGCTGCCTCCTGCTGACTGTATGTGTCTCATTGTCCTCTGTAGACCAAAAGTTTACTCTCATTTTTGACTCCCATAAACAAAGTTTTATGTCATTGGTAAATAACATGCAATCGAAATAATTTGATAATATGTTTATTTTCTAGAATTAAATAAATCAATGTTTACATCCCTACCACCTAGCCCAATGTCTAACATGCCATGAGCATTCTATATATTATGTTGTATTGCTGGCAGATACCACCATGAATAATTTTGGATTTTTTGTTTCAGATATGGCCTCACTATAAAGTTCAGATTGTCCTTGAACTCATTAAAATTTTATAGTGTTAATTGTACTACACACAATTAAGAAAATGTAAAGAGGTTGCCTAATGATTTTGGACTAAGAGAATCTTGGTCTCTGAAAAAAATATTCAAAATTAAAGAGAAACATTTCATTTTGAAAATCTCACACAAAAAACCATGTTTTTAATATGGACACATACAACCTATGATCTTGAAATCATACTAACTAGCAGTTAAATATGCGATAGGTGGCACCACCCTGAAGGCTAAGTGGTTTGGGAAAACAACATTTGATTGTAACCATGATGTGCAAATAATATGCAATGACTGGTGAAATAAACCCAGTGCCTGCTTTCTCCCCACTGTTTTTAGCTGTAGTTATTAGTGACTGCCGACCTCCCTGCCTCCAGTAATACCGATGTCTCTAGAGCTCCTGAACCCATTTACTTTCCGTTCACTGCTTGTCTTGCTGCCTGCAGCTTTATTAATGCATCCCAGAAGAATCTGTTTCCATCAATTATGGTAGAAGTTGTAGTCACAATTCTGTGACACATCAGCACTACTTCAAGAAGGAAAAAAAAATAAAACAAACTCAGCTCACGAGTCACAGCAATTAAGATACTGAGATATGAAAGAAGAGAAAAATAAAAGGGGCTTCTACTCTACGAGATGAATTATTATATACCTAAAATGTTGCTAGAATAGACCACAATAATGATTTCTGAAACAATAAATGCACGTAGTATTTAACTTTCAGAGACTAAATGCTAAAAATGAAAAGGGTACAACACTGAATCATTGAACTAATTATTTGAAGTTCATAATGGTGATTCCTTTGAGCTTTAGTCTTAGAAAGTTAATTTTCCTCTTAGGAGTCACCTGTTAAATGTTTATTCTAGCTAATAAATATCACTTGGAAAACAAGAAATGCCAGATACTAAAAAAATTATAGAGTTGGTAAGATGTGGATAATAGTCCTAGAAATAAAAGTAATAATTTTCTACATTTCTATTATGATAATTGCTTGCGACTTGCATAGACTCACACAATTTTTAAGACAAACAAAACCCCAGAGATCACACAACCACATCATTGCACTAATGAGGCAACAGGAGCTAATTTACCCAGGAGCTAATTGTAAATTGGTGAAAAAAAATGGGAATAGAGCGCTGACCTTTTCACTCCTAGTTCAGAGGTGACTTCTATTCCATATTCATATGTATGAAAAGGGGATTTAGGAATTCATACTCCAAAAAATACAAAGTCAATATACCTAAGACAATTACAATATAAAACCAAAATTACATGTTCTTGGTAGCTAGATTATATAGTGTGCTAAATTAAGTGTGAGAGCAGAGAGGGATGTGGGAGAAAGCTAGATGCAAGAGGCACAGAATAATTGGTAAAGGCATCGATGAAACCTTATCAAGTTACACCGATTTCCATGTTGCTAGCTCGATGGGGATTATCCCTGAGAACTCCCCTTTCAGTAGATTCCTCTCACTCTGCACCACATCGCTGAATCTCAAGTTGTGAGCACTATGGGCGCATCACTTACTTTTCTCTTGCAAGTAGATATGGAATTCCAGCTCCATGAAAGATGGACTCTGCCTGTTTGAGTTAAAACTGTTTATCTAGAACTGAGGAGGTACACAGCACCACTTAGCAGGTGCTGAAAAAATTCATAGACTAAATAAATGATTAAAGGTCAAAGAAAAAGAATGGCTGTAACAGAAAGAAAATGAAAGGCATGATTGAGACATTTTAAATAATGTATTAGTAAGACTTGGTAAATGAGACTCTAGTGACTCAACAGAAATACCCAGGGTTAGCAACACACTTGGTTAGGAAAATGATATCAATATTTTTGTTAAAAAAAATAGACAATGGAAAGATAAATTTATTTGGGTAAGTAAATACTAAATGTGATCCATGTTCTGTTTTCCAACAGTGTCATAAATTGGAAATAGACACGATAAAGCAAGCCTTTTTAGATATGGAGCTGAATTACAAATGATCATTTCACTCATTGTGACTCACCGTTTTGGGATAGAAACTGTTTAATTCTTGTACATAGATACAATGGTTAGAGTAATTCATCAAAACAGAGACAAACTAATATGTGGGATAAGGATTTTGGGAAAAAATAACTGTACTACCTACTTGTACTGTAAATTAATAATAATGAGTTAGTCACACCATGTATTATTGATAATTTCACTAACTAAATTTTAATATCCTTTAATACTTTCTCTACCATCTTCCTACATCACTTCCTCCATCTTTGTCTGAATTCTGACTTTGTTTGCTATTTTATTGACAAAATCAAAATAATCTCAAAAGATCTTCCATCTAACCAATCACACTATCTATTGACTGGTAGCGCCTGCACTCAGTTCCTTGCTGCCTTGCTTCTTAGATGAAGATCACATACTCTCTTTCTTGCCAATTAGCGGTTTTTTTATGCCATAATATTTTCCTTTTTCTTCTACAAAAACCGTATTTCACAGGCTGTTCTGATTTACAGACAAATGTGCTGAATATGCACTTCTGATCTTCAATCTTCTCCACTGAATGCTAGCTGATTTACCTGCTTTTATTTGCTGCAGAGCTATGAGAAAATATTGTTTATACTCACTGTTCACAGGTCCTTTTCTCACATGCTTTCTTTTTAAAAATTTTTTAAAAATTGTAAGCAGATGTTAGTCATGCTTGTATTGCCGTGACAAAACACCTAAGATAAACAAGGAGGAAAGGATGACTTCAGCTCAGTTTCAGGGCTTTCCATTCGTGGTTGGTGACCCTGTTGCTTTTGGACCCACAGGAAGGTAGTACATCATGGTAGGGAACATGTAGTGGAACAATCCTCTCACCTCATGGCAGTGGAGTAGCAAAGAGAGAAAGGATCCAGATCTCAACCTACCCTTAAGGGCACCCCTTCATTGATATAGCTTCCTTCCACCAGTCTCTGCCTCCTAACAAGACTATATAACATGGGCAAGTGGACAAGACTATATAACACATGGGCCTTGAGGGTACATTTAATACTCCAACCATATTATTGATACATAAAATCATAAATATTGTACATATTAACAGTTACTGTGTAAAGTTTCAATCTATGTATGCCTGTTCAATTTTAAATCAGTTCAAACTTAGCTATCTCTTTCAAACAGACAGCATTCCTTCTTTCAAAATCCTGTAGTCTAGCTTTGGAGATACACAGTATATAATTGTTATCTTTAGTTAGCCTTTTGTGAAATAACACACTAGAACTTTTTACTCTTACCTTACTCTTTAGCATACATTTGTTTACCTTTTTCATCCCTCCCTCTCTTCTACTGTCTGCACCATGCTTCTCATAAGTTCTACCAGATCAACTGTTTAAAACTCATATGTAAAAGAGATTATGTGACTGGTTTAATCCTTTTCACATAATGATTGCCAGTTTTGTGCATGTCGTTGAAAAGAAAGGATGTCATTTATTTCCAATTATATAGTATTTCATTGTGTGTATGCACCACATTTTCGTCATTCATTAGGTGATGATTGTTTTCATTTCTTGACTTCTGAGAATAGTGCTGCAATAGAAATGACAGTTCAGCTGTCTCTTCAACGTATTGATTTTATTTCCTTTGGATATACTCAGTAGAGATTGCTAGATCATATAGTAATCCCATATTCGGTTTATTGAGAAAACCTAATTCTGTTTTTTTATAATATTCTCTGGCATTGGCTACCAGCACTGACTTTGCTGGCTCATTCCATCAACCACAGTCCTCTCACTAGTCCTCAAACCCATCAGGTATCTCCTATAATTCATATTCCCTCACTACATATTGTTTCTGACAGCAATGCTTCCCTCATATCAATATGTGAATCTTTTAACAAATCACCTCTGTGCTAAAGTCTCCCACTTTGACCATAGTCAATCATAATAATTTATTTAATATTGTGGCATGTTTATCTCTCCTCAAATGCCCATTATTTCCTTTGCATTGATTTTTTAACTTACTAGCTTCAAAAATATTAATAATTGAATTTATGTGTTAATTGAATTTAAAAAATTTTTAAATACTTATCTCCAACATCCCATTATAATTAATCTAACAGGACTGCAGTTGTCTTTGTCTATTTGTTCGTAAATGTATCCAAAGCATCCAGCAAAGTGTTAATACTCATTGAAGACTGAATAAGTATATGTTGATAAATAACAAAGAAAATAATGGTGTAAAATGTCCTCTAATGAAATAAAGAAATAATTTTGAAGTGTAAAGACATTTTATTAAAAAAATGGAATAAATAAAATTATAGATACAGAAAAGGGTTTGCATATTTTAATATAAAATTGTTAGATCTTTTCAAACCAATAATATTAAAACCACTATTATTTTACTACTAGCAAAACCATTGGGCAAAAACAGCAGCTAAAAGTGAGAATCAAAACATCATGGAATGCAAACCTTGAAGAAACTGTTAGAAATTATAATAGCCAGTGAAGAAATAGGAAGGAAAGTTCACCAGGTAGCAAACCCCTTCTAAGAACTACTGAGAAAACTGTGCAAGATGAATACAGAGTGGCAGCAGTTCAAAGGACTCTTCAGTATTTGCTACCTGAAAGCAACCATCCAGGTGCTAGTTGGAAAAGGCAGACAGTCTGACTCAACAATAACTCGGCGCTCTGATGTTCTCATGTTGTGGAAATAAAAGGATGCAGTAGTTCTCAAGAAAGTGGGGGATGTGGCCTTGACACCAGCCACACTTGTCAAAGGAAATCGGCACTGGATTAAGGGACAAATGAGCTCCAGAATGGCAGGAGAGTGTATCCAAAGAACAGGATGTTCAAATTCAAGACAAGAAAATGTAAGAGTCCTAGATACAGTAGCACAGCCCAACCTAGGATTATTTTAGGAGGCAAATAAAAATTGATCATTTCAATGAATTGTGATAACCATGTATTTGGTTAGTTCTACCTAAGTATGCTGAAGTAATCCAACACCAAAGTAGGAGACCAGAAACAAAGAAAAGCCTGTTATTCCACTCTCAGAGACCTCGTTGTCTTTGGAGAAGTGACTAAGTTACCATAATCACGAATACTAGCAGAAGTTGATAGTATAGAGCATGAAACTCCAAGGAAAAATGACATACCTGTTGTTGTAATGAAATCATTTAGTAATAAAGAAAAGAGAAGCCAGAAGAATAATGCAGACCCTGATTCATTAAGAATCAGAAAATGAGCAGCTGCCACAGAAAAGTTTAAGAGAAATGGTATTTTTAGTAGAAAATTGAGATTCAGTTAAGACCCAAAAAATCAAAAAGTGCTCCAGGAAAATAAGGAAAAAATAGGAGTACTATATTTTGTTTTATGTTGACTTTTGTGTTTCTCTTATATTTATAAGAAAATGTACTTTTAGGGAGCATCGTAGGGATGATTGGATAGGATTTTAGCATAAGAAAGATGAGAGTGGGAGAGAAAGAAGTATTGTATAAAGTCAAATTCAGTATAGCAGTTAGAAACTTTCTTGAATTTTGTTAATTAGCACAGGGTGAGGAAAAATGAAATGTATCTATCCTTTAATCATAGAACAAGAAGGATTCTCAGGAGACGTGTAGTAGTTTAACTTCTTTATTTGGCAAGTAAAAATAGTGTTTATAAGAATGTGGTTCTATTTCTATCTACCTATGTAATTTTGGGCAAGCTGCTTTTCCTCTGTAAAATTCAATTCCCTTGTGTTTTTTAATACTACTGATACCTCATAGATTTTCTGTATAGGTGAAATAAGCTAATCCATTCTAGTCTTTTTTCCTAGAGCAAAGTAAGTGTTCATTATATGTTACCCTGTAGCATTTAATAGTAAAATTAGCAGCACTTTAAAAACTTGGGTCCAGTCTTAGTATCAGATGAATTCCCCAGGCATTTCCCTAAAATATTTAAAGATAAAATATCACAAATACACACATTTTTTCATGTGATTTAAGAGAATGTCTAAAAATCTGTAAGATATGAAACTAGTATGATCTTGACATATCATCTAAAAAACATGTGTTAGGAAAGGAATGCTACAGACCTAACAAACATAAATCCTGGAAAAACATATTGTTAAGTATAGCAAAACAGTATATACCAAGAATGACAATAAATAGCGGCAAAATATGGCTTGCTTAGGAAGTATAAGAGAAGTTAATGTTCATAAGTCAGTTAATATAATTAATTATGTCAATATAAATAAAGCAACAAAACAATATAGTGTGAGATGTTGTAAAATAATTTAACCAAATTCTGTATCAATTCATGGTTACAAAAATCAGTTTGCAAACAATAGTAGGGAATTTCATTTTCTTCATAAAAGACACTTAAAGAAACTAGCGGTAATTATTACACTGGTTATTAAATATTAAAACTTTTACTGCCAAAATCCATAATGAAAAACAGAATATTCACTTTCACTCCTTCTATTTTATATTGTACTAATAGTTTTAACCTGTAATGAAGCCTAATAAAGAAGAAATGAAACTATTGTTATTTACAGGTGGAGTGATTTGTATGTTTAGAATATCCATTAATTTAGTAAATGTATTGAATACAAGTCAATATGTAAAACTATTTCTATTGATTTTGTTTACTGGCTATAAAAGAAATTTTATAAAAAAGAAATTTAGAAAAAATGGGATCTCACCTTGTTAAAAATCTTTTGCACAACAAAAGAAATCACCAACTGCGTGAAGACACAACCCACAGAGTGGGAAAAATTAGAGCCAGTTGTCCCTCAGACAAAGAACTTATATCTAGAACATATAGAGAATTCAAAAACTCAGGGCCCCAAAATTCAAAGACTCTATCCAAAAATGGGCATCTGAGATTACTACACACTTCTCAGATGAAGAAATACAAATGGCAAATAAATACATGAAAAACGTTCAACATCACTGGTCATACAAGAGATGTAAATTAAAACAACACTGAGATTCCATATAACTCAATTAAGAATGGCTATCATCAATAAATCAACCAATAAAAAATGCTAGCTGGGCTGTGGGAAAAAAGGAACCTTTCTCCACTGTTAGTGGGAATGTGGACTGGTGCAACCACTGTGGAAATCAGTGTGGAGATTCCTCAAAAACTAGGATTAGAGGTCCCATTTCACCCAGCTATTCCCCTTATGGATATCTTATCAGAAGAATTAACAACATCATGCCACACCAATATATGTGCATCCATGTTTATAGCAGTACAATTTGTAATAGCTAATTCTTGAAAACAACTCAAATGTCCTTCAACTGAGGAATGGATGAAAAAGATGTGTTTTTTTAATGTAATGGAATACTACTCAGCCACAAAGAAGGATAAACTTGAGGCTTTTATAGGTAAATGGATGCAACTCAAGAGCATACTCATCAGTGAAATAAATGAAACCCACATGTGTAAACATCTTATTCTCTCACTAGTGTGAAAAACTGAAGATGTAAATTAGATCCAAAATGTACAATAGATACTGGGAATAGGGAAGAAACAGTCCAAAAGAAAAACAAAAACTGTGATGGGAGAATAGGGTAAGGAAGGAAGGGAAAAAAAAAAATATATATATATATATACACACACACATACACAAGATAGTTAGGATAGTTAGACGGCTAGTATCTCTTAGTTCACTGAAAAGAAAGATTCGTACTAATATTGTTTGGACAATATTTCATGTCCATGTCTTGCACTCTCAACAACTACTATGAATATAACAATACACAGTGTATTAATTATTGTTACTCTCCTACTAGCCTGTTTTGGAACTGTTTTATCATTATTTTATATTTTTTCTCTTTAAAATAAAAAAACACAAAAATATAATAGGCAACGCTTCCTGACCTTGATATCAAGCATACATCAGAAAATATACATCCTGTAATAATGGAGATTTTTTTTACAAAATAAAATTATCTGTAGCATAATAAAGCATACATTTTTATTCTTAGACTTATTAGGAAATAGATAATATCTATATAATCTAGTGAATAATTATACCATTGATTAAAATCCTTACTTATTATCTTATTTTTTCTTCAAAACAATTAATTGGGCAGTTGAAGCCAGTATTCTGCATATGATAATAAGGAAGCTCAGAACAGTTAAAACAGATTTACTCAGCAAACAAATAATTAATGAAGGAGCAACCATTATTGTATTAGTCACACTACTGACTAAATGAGGAAATAAAGTCTCAGAATGATTAAGTTGGAAAGTCTCCAGTTAACAAATGGTAAATCCACAATTAAAATGCTGATAATCCAACTGCAGATATCACTACTGTATACTTCTTTCTATGATAGATCTCTGGTTGCAAGTTTGATTCCAAGACCATTGTATTTCAGATTTGGTTAAGTTTAATTAATAAGGGTTATTAACGATCCAAGGTTAAGCAGAACAAGCTACGTTTCTTTTTGTTCTCTTATTATGTTATCTTTTTGGTAAGCATCAGGATCATTTAAAAAGTAACAACTTTTTATGACCCTTAGTAATATAACAACAGTGTACAAAACTAGACAAGAGTTAGTATCCTTTATCTTGTTCACTGGCTTTGAGTTTAGAATTAATGAAGCAGATTCATGAATTTAAATCCCATTTGAGTCACATAAATTTTCTATATTTGATAGCTATCTATTGCCTTCTCAGATTCAAATTATTCATTTTCACACAAAAAAATAAATAATTCTGTCAACAAGAAAGGCAAGGCAAAAGCATAGAGAGAAATCAGCATCAGGACCGCCGCACTCGAAAGACAGCTCAGTGTTCGTTTGGTGATTCTGTCAATCAATCCTTTCCCTACAAACTAAATCTGTAGGGTACTTTTAGTATTACGCATGCATGTCAAAAGAAATAATGTAATAAAATACTCAAATTACATAGGCTCTCTTCTTTGGCCAAATATGACAGGTTGAAACCGAACTTTTGTTGCTATGCTGTTCTACTGCTTGTGAGGAGAGGCGCTTCTCCCGTTTCGACGGGTGCTATTTTTGCATAGGCATAAAACTACTGACACTGTTTAAGAGGAAAATATCAATATATCCTATATATTTAATTACAGAAAAGCATAGAAATTTAAATTTAGATTTATAATATATCCAACCCAAAATAATTATATATTCAGATGATTTTTACTGAATAATAAAGAATCATGAAATTACCTAAAAATACACTTGTTGTTTTCTCATTTTGATTGACTCGTAAATAAGGCTATATGCCCATAAAGTATTTCTTGGTTTTAATGTAATAAAATTGCATAATTTGTAATCTACTGTAAGTGAAAATTATATAGAAGTCAAGCTGGATGAAAACATTTAGTAGTCCTCATATCCAAGAAATTTCAGGATGGGTATGTTACTCTGATAGAGCACTTGTCTAACACATGACACCAAAACACCTTTCAAACTAGTGAAGGGCAGAGTTAAGTGTTAGAATTATATACTGTCTCCCATAGGAACCAGTGAGCAGCTTCTCATATAGGCTGGGATGAAAACATGCAGAACTCATTAAACCTACGTTTGAGAGGGAATATATGAGTGAAAATTTCCCCACTACATTGTATATTAATAAATAACTTTAATAAAAGTTCCCAAAACATTAAATGTTTAAAAATAGCTGTACAAAGAAATATAGGCCCTGATATTTATTCTCAAAAAACATAAAACTCTATAAAGAAATTAGAGATAATGACTCCGGAAGTTAAATAATTATATGATAGGTAAATAATGCAGTATAAAAAATGATAGTGTGTGGCAGCATATATGTATCACAATTTATAGAAAATGAGGATGACACTACACAAAAACACTTGATAAAAATTCAGAAAAAGCCATAACTGCAAAATAGGATAGGTGAATTTTTTCATTTAAATTAAGTTTTATGGGTCACCATGTGAGTTTTTGATACCTGTATACATCGTTTAATATTTAAATCATATTAAACATATCTACTTCCTCAACTATATTTTATATAGAAAATACTCATTTTCTAGCTTTTTACAATATACAGTAAATTGTTATCCATAGTCACCTACTATGCTAATAGCACAACGGAATTTCTGAATCTTGCCTAATCTTGCCCTTTCTAAATGCTGCTAAATGAATGTTCCTGTAATTCATACCTGGGCAGACTACATCCAACCCTTTCTTTGCTTTCCATGGAATGCAGTAAAATACAATTGCTGTTAAATTGTTACCATATTCTGCACCACGAGACCCTTGGAAATTAATGTAGTATTTCTCATTATTTTCAATAAAATTATATCTTACATTTAATAGGTTTAAAGCTAATCTGACCTCTTCTCTTATGAAATACAATATTGGAATGGAGACACATAAATCCAAACAGAGAGAATACAATTACATCTTTTGTTGACACTATGAAGAGTAGTACGTGTAAGCTGTTTTTGGTGCACCTGAAAGTTTCTTAATTCTTGACCCTTCCTGAGCATGACGGTTTATTGTTTCCAGGTTTTTATGCAAAATTCCCTTTGTTGATCATGATAGTCACTTACATAGCATAACTATATACAAACACGTAAAATTTGTATTATTGTTTATAACTGTTTCATCTACCCAAGTACCTCTTCATATGGAATATATTGATATTGTATATAAATAACATATACATGATTATATTGTGTATTATAGAAGGAGAAAGGGAAAAATGGATACTAGAAAAGACAGAAATAAGAGCATTCCTGTAGTCACCTGTCATATGCATATGTATGTGAAATTTTCTGTTGTATGACATAGTCTATAAAGAAATGAACTACAGTGTATTAAAGAATAACTGTTTCAGTGAAAGTAAATTATCTCAGGCCACACTGAAAAACTTAATACTCACTGGGTTATGCTCTTTTTAATACGATCTATGTGTTTATTACCACCTATATTGAAACATGCAACCAATGGTACTCTAACCAAGATATTATGAATCCTTAGGGGCAACTGATATGGAGTACTTGAGACCAAGTTATATCAATATTATATCAATAAAGCCAATTTTTCTATTGACTAATAATAACAATAATACTACATTAATATGGAGGTTATTTCAAACCACCAAAAAGATTTTATACTCAACAAATATTTATGATGTGCAGGTACAAAGATCAGAAAGAAAATTAGAAATAGATATCCTTAAGATTTGAATGGATACCATAACAAATTTTATTTTCTTTTTTATAAACAATTGTTGTCATTCAGTTCCCTATAGGAACCATAAGAGCCTTTCTTAAGACTGATGTACTCAATATGCTTATATGAATAACTTGGCAAGAGATTCAAACACACACACACACACATGTAATCTCTTTATGACAGGTGAAATACAAAGGGAGGTAGTGAAATGAATATGGGACAGTTGTAAAAAAATGGCAAATGTAAATAAATAAATAAATAAATAAATAAATAAAATTTTAAAAAATGGCAAATGTGGGCCTATATGGCCTACTCCTTCATATGATTATGAGGTACTGTTTTGATCTATCTAGAAGGTTTTTTCTGATTACATTCAATGGAACTGACTGGCTTTGGTCATGGTTATGGATAAAGCTTGCAGAATTTATTGATAAATTTAAGGACAAGTTTCAGGATTAAAATCATAGAACGCACATTTTGTAAAATAACATTCTGCTAACTCACCTGAACAGAATTTTATTATAAACAATACTATTTTCACCCATGGCCAGTGACTTCCCTTGTCTGTTATACAGACAGTTACTTAACAGCAGTGAAAAACTTGTAGTTTGATAAATCCACTCCAGCATTAAGAGCTACTGATTTTCATGCTGCACCAAAACTCAGCTTTAGATAAGCACAGTTTGTTTTATTTATCTCATTTTTTACCTCTCTCCTTTGGAACTTCAAAAATCGGGATAGGACTGTAAGTTGAACAGCATTCTTATCCCAATCCTTTAAAGTGATTGCAATGAAATAATCTTCAGATGCAAACGATAACATCCATCTTACAGTACTTATCATTGTAATCACATGCTTTACTAAATGAAACTTATCAATCTTACAAGCTATTATTTTGTCTTTTTATTGAATGACTGCCTAGAATTCATATGGATGCTCTAGCACAGTTATACTTCAGTTTTTTTACAGCCCCCACTTCATGTATTCCCATTTATTGATATTAACATCTATGCAACTATTGTTTCCTTTCCCACTGAATTACTATGATTGAAATTTTAATGTATTGTTCCTATTGCATTCCTAGACTTATTTTTTCTTCCTAATTGTGCTTCTTGTCCTGGCTTCCCTTACTATTGGCTTCAACCTTCACTTTCTTTGTACTTGTGCTATTCATTTAGACCCATTCAGCACCTATTTACTGTGGTGATTTGTTCGGTTATTTTGATCCAGTTTATTTGGAAGTTATGAAGCTCATACAAACATAGTCAATTAAAGGATTATTTACATATCCATTTTTTGCAATAAATTCTTGTCATTACCCTGTATTCTATATTACCATAAATATCACTTAAACAACTGATTACCTGAGTTGAGGTGTCTCTGGGGAACAATACATCTATTTAAATGCAGGCTTTTTTCTATTAGGTTATGAGATGAACCCTGAAACTTATTACTTTTACTTCCAGCACCTTTTGTCTTGAAAGAAACTGTATGTGCATAGTGATATGAAAACAAATTACAGGTAACCACTCATAAAAGGATAAGGTTTTCTCGTGCAACAACTACTTCTTAATGTTTCTGTAATTCTAAATTTTCCATCTTAATATTTTATATGTTTACTGAGTAATATCCACGTTTAGCATAACCTGTGACCAAAGAAATTTCATATTCAGCAGGGGTGGGTCATGCCTTCTATCATGCGCATCCTTATTTTATTTCCTGTTTTATCCATTTGCTTCAACCCACTGTTATACAGAAGTACAATTCCCATACTCTGCTGTCCTTTGCTCTCACCCCAACAGACAGGACACACTCATAGTGTTGAATTATTGACAGTCTTCTTGGTTCATGTTGACTGTGTCTAATTTTCCTGGTATTTTTCCCCCACATGTCACCAAGTTTCAAAATACATCTTGGCTTCCACCTGCTGAGAATCAGTAAAGATCTACTTATATTGAACTCTCTAGCATAAAACATGCAGAATTTTCATACTCAAAGTGATCTTGTCACTTGAGTGACTGGCTATAAAAGTCTCAGTAAAGATTATTGTTAAAGTTTCAGGTATATGCATTAATTTTAAGATGCGTATAAGACACTGTATTTCTCCAAATATGTTTATTCACTGAGGCCTAATTATTTCGGAATTTTATGTTTGCTAGCTTGGGTGATCAGGAACTGCAGTGACAAATGGAAATTTAGACCATTTAGTTTTGTTTGGTTGGGCACAGCATTATTAACATGAATATGAGAATAACCAGCAGAGTAGTGGCTTAAGCAAGGGAACAATAACTCATCTACCAGGATGACATAATAGAATTGGTAGAAAAAAGTATAATTAATTCATAGATTCAAAATTATAAACTCACAAATAAAGCACACCCTCTTTTCAAAATTAGCCTACTTTCTTTTAGGAAACAGCATGCAACCTTGGCATAATTCATTGAAATCCAGCATTTCTGCTCTTGGTGGCATGAAGAAGTAAACTTACCACTACTGGTTTATCACGGAGTTCACTCCACTGTAGAAAGTGAGGTTTTGGGACCTCTTTTATATGTCATAAGCAATAGAGATTTAAGAAGCCTTGGAAACACTGATCCTGATTATTAGAGATTGTGTGACTTTTCTATTTCTAGACTAATCTTTAATAATACAACGATTGCTTTCCTGCCAGAAGTCAGCATGAAAACCTCTGTGAACAGAAACCTTTACCTTAAGTTTTTATTCTATGTGTTGCACCTCTCTGGCTTTGCTTTCTACAATGTTGAGTCTTCATAATAGGATAATATGATTTATATATCAGCAGTTGTTTTAATTTTCATTCTTTTCCAAATGGAAAAAAAATAAATAAATAAAGCTTATTACTATTGATAATTTAAGCCATAACAACAACAATAAAAAGGAAGTAAGGAAAATGAAGGAAACAAGAAAGAAAAAGAGGAAAATAAAGCAAATTGCAATTCAAATAAGATCACTGAAATGTGTAGGTAGACTTTGTCAATATAATTTTGTATTAAATATTGAAACTAAGCTACTTTTACACTGCTTGTCTTGTATACATCAATCATCTAGAATTTCAGAGGGAAAAATGGATCAAGGTTTGCTTAATATACATTTGTTTTTAGTTAGGATATTTCTTATTTAGTTTAGACCTAAGAACACAGTTTTATAGTAATTTGTATTTCTACTCACTTTCTACAGTATTCTTGGAATTTTATTGGAATGAAGAATTTAAAGAAACAGTATCCTAAGGTTTGCCTTTTATACTGGTACAGCATATGGGCTACCAAGTGTTGAAAATTAGAATTATATAGATGAAAAACATTGAATTCCAAAACAAAATTTAGAGAGCTAGGAGAAATGAACACTCCCTGATATAAAGGGCTTTTGCATCACTTTCGTTGAGAAAGGAAAAATTATTCCCAAACTAATTCTAATTTCTCCCAGAAAGTAGGTCTATGTCTCCAGTAGACTTGGTCAACTGAAAGTTTACTTAAACATCTAGTCAGCTGCCCCTACTTTGTTTTAGACCCAAGCATATAACAAAGTAAGATATACTTGTGATAATTAACCTAATTTACAAGAGTTAACAATGATTTGATTTCCATTTTAGCATTTATGGTAATGGAGAAATTTTGAATCATTTTATTTACTGATAAGAAAAGGGTATTTTTAACTTTAATAAAAACTATTTTGTGCTTGCAATGATAATATATTGTAATGAGAACGAGTTACTTTGATCACTGACAGAAATAAGGCTAATTGCTTAAATTTTTCACTGCATATTTTTATTATCTTTCCCACAGGATCATAGAATGAAGTTCACATGAGACTCCTAAAAATAACTTTGCCCGTTAATTAGGATCCCACCATAACACTGTATGGTTTTCACATTATGTACTTCTCACATAGCTTAATTCAAAATTCGAACTCTTATAATGAATCTCATAATAGCTTTTATGCAGAAAAAAATATAGAATGAAGGAATTATCTGATTTTTTAATGCACTGATTCTCAGTTTTCCAGAGTATATTTTAAAGCTAGGTATAAAATTTAATATGTTTATATTCTATCAAAGAGTAAATATTAATAATATAGCCAAATGATTACTTTATGATAAAAATGCTGCCTGGAAGTCAAGGGCAACAAATTGAATTTGGGGAAATTTCAGAGGATAATTCAGTTGCATAATTAAATTTAGATTGGAAAGGATAAACTATTACTTCCAAAAATCTGAGGTTTAAATGAAGTCATTCAAGCTCTTAAGAAGGAAGTGACTTCTTTCTCATATCATCAACATTCATTTACATCCCAAAGAATTCTATAATCGTGCATGCCCTCCTCCTGCCTCCTAACTGTAATTGAAAAATCAAAGAAAACTGCTGGCAGGACAGCTGTCCTTAGGGCTGGGCTCATTAGCCAGGTGGGCATCAGAGCTAAGGCTCTGAGCAGACAGCTGCCAGTGCTTTTTCCTCTGGCATTTATGTTAAAGTATGTGATTTTCTACTTTATATACATGCAAATTTTATTAGCACCGGAATGGTTTCTCTGTCATTTAGAGGAAGTCATAACTTATGACCATGCCTGAATACTACACATTTTGTTTTGCTTTTCCAAACCGAAAATTATTCTCAGAGCACATTTACTGAAACCTAGCAGGGTACCCTTGGCTCTGTGAGAGGTGAAATTATATATGGCACCACCTGAAGGTCTTAAAGAATGTAAATTAGAAGGCAATGGACAAAGTACAGGTGTGCATTGTTAAATGAAATAAAATGAAACATTAGGATTGGGCAAAGGAAACAATTATCTTCCTTTGAAGCTGCTTTTGTATTACGTTCTTCTAGTTTTATCCCATCTCTCAATTTGTAAATCAAATGTATAGCTTAATGCCATTAATGGGAAAGTTTTTAGAAATAATCGGTGGACTAGACAAAAATAAGCAAAGTTCTCACTGATTACATTTTTGTTTGTAGCACAGCAGGAATTTAGAGAATAAGCTCACAAATGTCCAATAAAATTGGCATCACTGCCTTCATTTTATTTGTCTCCCTTATGTTAAAATGGGGACAGATTCCTGCTTAGCTCTGCATGGAGGCATGTTAATCGCTTAGAGAGTGTATGTATTAAAATGTTCATTAGTTCTAAATTTACCTATCACATCCCCCTTCAAGACTGAAGACACCAGTTATAAGAGTAACTAAAGTAATTTCCAAGATTTGCAGAAAAATCTAACTGCCAGCTTTCACAATGTCCCATTCCAGAACCCCTGGATTGAAGCCTAAAAGTTTAATCATGGTCATGAACTTGCAGCTACATAGGATTCCAGGAGAAGCAGAGCCTCACAGACCACTCGGTAATGACATAAGCCCCCTAGCAGGATTATCTCATGTCAAGTACTGACGCTGCCTCTGAAACAAATACTGTCATCTCACGAAGGAAAGTAAACAGCCCCTGTGAAACAACGATGACTCTCCCAAACCAGTCCTGAGATACCTATCAAGGAGACACAACTGGAACAGGGTTTCCTATGCTGCCAGCTAGGTAACTGCCCCCCACCTATATCCAAATCCCCCAAATCTTTCATTAGCTGTCCTTTTCTTTAAACTCTAAAGTTTCTTTGAGCTTCTCAAGGACAGATCTTGAACCATTCTGTGCTTCTTAGTAGGAAAATTCTGATAAAACCTTCTTTCCTGGTCTTCACTTTTCTTCCTTGATAGGAGTTATGGGACTGATAGCTAAGCCAGGTCTGTTGGAATCCCCATAGCTAGGGCATTTGTCCCCTATATAGGGCAATAAAAGGACTAGATGATTTCCAGGTTGGTTCTGTTTGGGGAAGCTAAGCCAATGAGATACCCTTGACTATGAATAGACAAAAGGAGTATCTTCTATGTTAATCAAAAATTGCATAAGAACTGGCTGAAATATCCTCATAATCAAAATTATGCAATCCTCATCATTGAAATTAAGCAATTGGTTTTTTTTGCCAGTGTGGTGCTCTCATAAGAGCATACAAAAAAAAAAAAATCACAGCACACAGCACGAAGCTAAATTACTTACTGAAGATCCCTGCTCATTCCTTGTGCAAAGTGAGTGGATTGAAATAGGAAATATCAGTCTTCAAAATCTCTAAGGAGCTAAAAATGCAAACAAGATCTCAATGTTATAATTACTCTGAAAACAAATTTGTAGAATTTGCTTAAATTATTCCATTGTATAATTTTAATTTTTAAATAGGTAAAATGAGGGCCTACTAATCTTTTTGTGGAATTCTCATTTCTTTTTTTCTTTCCTCTATCATTTTCTTCTGCTTTAAATAGACTGAAATTATGGAGATTGTGAAATGTTTTGAATTTTTCTTTTTTCATCCTACCTTAATCTTCCTTTTCTTTTTGCTCTATTATTGTCTGAACTTCACTTACTAGTACTATCCAAAGGGCGACATTGTGAAATAATAGCTTCATCATATTATTGGTCTTGTAACACAGGTTTTAGGGCCCTAATTCTGGCTCCTGATTGACCCCCTTCTTTCTTCATTCCAAAAGGAACACACAAATCTATCACTCATTGGACCAGTGTTTGTAGATACAAAATCTGTACTCTGTCTTATTTCCATTGCTCCTCTAAAATATTTTCAAGTAAAAAGTTTTATTAAGAAAAGCCTGGCATGTTATTTTGCATTAAAATATGAAAGATGAGCTAGTCTCTCAGATATCTCCACCTCAATATTAGATTTCTGAATACTTGTTACACAAAAGAATGAACTTTTATCCTCAAATTATAACACCAGGATAGGCAAATAGAGGCTTAAATTTTTTTAAGTAAAATTTTCTCAGTGGTCTACAAAACAAGCTATTTAGGCAAGCAATTTTTGTTCATTTAACTGGAAACCACTTGTATCCATCAACTGGTGTTTTTGATCTGTTTGATGCACATTTCTCAACTTTTTTTCCATTTTCTAAATTCGAATCTTAAAACTCTTAAAAAAATTTGTAATAGGTTCTGTCTAACTTTCAAACATTTTTAAGTTTTGTTCTAATCATATATGATACTGTCTTCAAAGACTAGGCTGTTCTTCCTCAAATATGGTCATTTACAAATAATAGTTGCTTGTTCATATCTAATAGTGGTTTACTGTGCTAACTAGATTCTTTTAGTTATAGTTTACTGTGCAAACACTTTTAGTTATAGTTTCCTTAAGAGGGAGAACTGCATTAAAGATGCCATGATTAATAATAGTAACAAGAATGAAAATGATGAAAGGAGAATTAAAGGAGGAGGTTGGGAGGGCCTAGAGAAAGAACTAAGTTGCACCATGTCATGTATCCATTTTCCAAGATGATTGTAAACTGCATGTACTGCAAATATCTACTCACCAAAGGTGTCTAAATAAATAAAATATAAAAGAGGTCATAAAAAGTCGGGCATGGTGGTACACACCTGTAATCCTAATACTTGGGAGACTGAGGCTGGAGGATTATTGCCAGTTCAAGACCAGTCTGTGTTACAAAGTGAGTTCAAGGCCAGCCTGAACTGCATAGCGAGACCCTGTCTCAAGAAAACAAAAAAAGAAAGAAAGAAAGAAAAAGAAAGAAAGAAAGAAGTCATAAAAAACAAAAACAATAGCAGAAATTGAGATACTGAATCACACTTTCTTGTATACAACTAAGATTTGTAAATACATAATTTGTTGCATTTTACCATATTTCATTTCATTTTCAGTTCAGTGTGATATGAAATAGATGATCACGGTATCCAAAGGTAATTTGTAACCTTAGAAAGATCCTGAATGTGAACATATTCTATGCTATGACTAAAACTGAATACTGAATGGTTAAAAGGAGGGGAGTGGTGTGTCTGGATGAAACAATATTGTGGAAATAAAAACAAATTAAAAACTATAGACTAATTACATTTGATAAAAATTGACATTTCAGAAAACAAGCATTATTTTTCAGAATGGAAACTGAACTAATAAGAGTTGATTTTCCTCTCCTGGATAATCAGGGAGTGGGTGGACATTTCAGCTTTTCCTAATTTTTCACTATTATTAATGGCACATGATACAGAAAGCATATTAAGATTAATTTTTAATTTTTTCTGACATTTTTTGGCATACAGATGATTAATTAAAACTGCATACAATTAAAATGTGTACTGTGCAGAACACACATTCAGGCAAAGGAAGCAGCAATACTGGGAGGTGTTCCATTTTGAGAGTCAACTTGGCTGGGTCACAGAGCACAGATGCAATTAAGGTTACTCTGGATAGTCCTGAGGTAGTACGTTTGGATGAGGTTAACCTTTACAAGGTGCAACTTGAGCAAATAGACCACTAAACATACATGAATGAGTCATTCAGTCAGTTAATAGCTTGAACAGAACAAGACTGAGTCACCAGAGTAGGAGAAAACACTGCAACAAACCCTTCTTCCCTGACCTGCAGCACTGACTCCCCCCCAGATCTCCAGGCTTCAGCCCAGCTTGCAGATTTCAGACTTGGCAAGCCTTCGGAATCATGTGAGCCAGTCCTATCAGGTAGGTCTCTGTCTTCTAAAGGTATAGCCTAGTGTTCTGTTTCCTTACGGAACTCTGAGTGCTATACAGTTGAATGAGTTAGGTAAAATACTCTAAGTGCTATCACAGTTTATTAGAAGAATTTTCAATTCAGAATAAAAAAAAATATTTCAATCGACAAAGAGAGCATGCTAAAATTTAATCAATCATGATGAAAATTCTTAGCAAACCAAGAATAGAAACTTTCTCAATTTGAAAAACAGTATCTCTGCAAAATCTATTACTAATGTCATATTTAGTGGGAAATAGTGAACTTATTTACACTAAGAACAAAGCAAGCATCTGTCCCTTAACAATTTCTTTTGTATAATGCCCTAGAGGTCCAATCTAGAATGAGGAAAAAGAAATGTAAGTCATAAATAATGGGATGAAAAAACTCGATATCAAACAATGTGACATATGTGTACATTTTTAAATCCATACCTAATAGTTTTAAGCAAAATTCTTAGAAATAAATTTAATTATATGTAAGACCCCTATACTAAAAATTATAAAACCTTTGTTCACTAATTTAATATAGTGTAAATAAATACAGAGCTGTATAGGGTTCAGAGATATTTACCATGTTAGAAAGACTAATATTATTATATTGTTAATTCTTATTTATTTATTTAAAATAATTATCATTAAATTTGTGTACTTTTTTAAAATAGAAATTGGCATTTTGATTTTAAAATTTTATATAGTAATTAAAAGATCCAGTATAGGATAAAAGTACTTTTAAAAGACTAACACATTTGTGAGATTTATACTACTGGACATATGTATTTACTTTAGAGCTTATAACTAAGAAATGAAATATTAGCTTAAGGACAGACATGTAGATAAGTGGCACAGATTGCTAAGTCCTGAAATAGATGTGCACTTATATGATGAATTAGTTTTTGGTAATGTACCAAAATAACTGGGAAAAAATTCACTTCAACAAATCATGCAGAAGAAATAAATATTTTTGTGGAATAAAACTGAACCTGGCCCCGTACATACTGTATATATCACACCATACATTTATATAAAACCATGAGCACAGACATATGAAAACGTAAACAAAGACACACTACTGACATAAATATAATTAGTAAACTATATAGATACTATAGAAAAACAATAGAGAATATGTTCACTATCTGAGTTAGAGAAAGAAATAAGACAAAGAATAAAGAACAAAAGAAAAATGAGGAAAATCATTTCATAAACGTTAAAATGATATAATATTTTCAAAGTATGATTTTCACTCCAGAAAGCTCACATGATCAAAAAATATGCTTATGATATATTTGACATCTGTATAAGTCTACAGATTCCTCAACTTTGAATTTTAAAACATGTAATCTGTTATTTGCCATTCATCTTGCACTACCATATATAAACTGCATCTTTTCCTCCTTAGGTGTATAGAAAACAGAGCAGAAAAAAAGAGCAAAAGTAAATATATAACAAGTAAAACATTTACCTGTCTAAAGAAATGAGAGCTCTGTTCTAAATGTTTTTTTTTTTTAATAGTTACAGAAAGTAGTAGACAGACAAACTAGAGCTTAGGTAAGCATTTGGGACTCTCCTATCATGATCTGATCCAATTAGCTGAAAGACTTCAAAACTGCATGTTGCAGAAACTAAGATTCATGTTTCTTAAGAAAACTATTGGCTTTCATTCTTAGGGTTTCTATGTTTAAAATTGTATCTATTCATACTGTAGTTTTGTACAAAATCATGTTTTTTCAAATATTTTAGTAGCATCTTTCATAAACTTACATTACAGACAAATCTATGACTGATTCACTAAAACACAAAAATGACATTTAGCTCAGGAATTGTTTTAGTTGAAATTCTTGCAGTTAAAGGAATTCCATGTCATTTAATAACTACACGTGATTTTTGATGCATT
This sequence comes from Cuniculus paca, assembly GCA_004365215.1. NCBI lineage: Eukaryota > Metazoa > Chordata > Mammalia > Rodentia > Cuniculidae > Cuniculus > Cuniculus paca. The sequence continues at coordinate 31,752 of RJWT010001483.1, forward strand.
ATTTAATATTATCTTTTTCATGTTGATGACGAGTCTTTCATTAAGAAGTGACTTTTTAGATCTACATAAACTCCCAGGGAACTGAATAACTGTATTATCATATAATTCTTAACAAAATTACTACAATTAAAGTGAAAAGAGACCATTTAGTATTAGCTACAAAGAAGTAGGTCAATCTTTTGCATCGACTTCATAAAAACTTGTATTATAAAGTAATGCCAGTGATTAATTTTGGATTCCCTTGAAATTAGTAATATAAAAATAGTCTGTTTGAAGGCACAGTTCAGTGGTAGAATATCTTCGGAAATACATGAGGAACTGAGTCCAACCTTTGGTACCAAATCCCACAATACAGTTAATTTTCAGTGAAAATAGCACAGCATTATAGAATTTATAATGCAGGTTCAAATATAAAAGGCCTTTTTGGTTTTGTTACTGTTTATAGTATATACATGGATCAAATCTTTATATTCCAAGCTCATATTTACCACTGTTTCACCTGATCGATGTAATAACATCTAGTGTTTTATTTGAAAAGGCAGGGATTTATATATACATGTGACAGTCAGACTCTTGAGGCTGTCACAAGGGAATTCTTGGAGAATACTGACATTTAAGGCTGCCCTGAATTTTTTCCTCACCAGAAGTAGCATTTAAGTGGGTCATGGCTCAAAGGTATTGAACTTCCCTTGCTGACAGCTATTTACCAGAGCACAGTCAAGTAAAGGAAGAAGAGGATTAAGAAGCTCCAGTTGATCAGAAAATAGCATTCAAAGTTTAAACCTGCCTCTACTCCCAGAAGTCAGCTTTTAAAAATCTTTTAGCAAAATCATTGTCAAGGGATGGCATAATCATGGAATGAAATAAGAAGATTTGAAATTCTTAAGAAGACAAAAATGCATCGCGGTCCTCACTTTTATGGGCTCATAAGAAATAGCCATGTGCAACTAAATCAGAGAATAGTCATTGGTCCTTTGAACCCATGACAAAAGGTTACGGAAGAAAATACTTCTTTCCATTTTTCAAATCCTGCTGAAATATATGAATAAAAATGAGTTGAATATGAAATATGACTTCTATTTCATTTAAAATAATAATCTCCACAAATATTAAAATAAGTTACGATTATTTTCATGAACCTAAATCTAACGTACATTGTATATAAGATAATGCAAAAAATGTATGCTGAGTTGAATTTTATTCTGTGACCATTTTTTTTGAGTTATTCTATCAGCTGTTTCCACATATTGAAAATAAAGCTTAAGGGATATTCAAGTAATAGAAACTTGAAAAATAAAAGTTTAAGGGGAAAATAATGCTGGATCTCACAAATCATACCTATAGTTTCTTTTCTACCTTCTAATTTGAAGAGTATTCTCCTTTTCATGAAATAAAGGTTTTAACAATTAGTAATAGTTATTGGGCACTAACCGTGCCACAAATACTTCTAAACAATTTACATGAAATTATTCAATTATAGTAACGAATGCTTGAGGAAAGAGGTTTAAACAGTGTTCCTATTTTATAAAAGAAAATATTGTCACATATAAAAGTGTAATAATTTGATAAAAAATTACAAAATCACTAAGTGATATCAGAAATTAAACTCAACAATGTTCATTATTGATTTACACAAGGGAAAAAAGAAAACAGGAAAACACCTTTTTTCCTCCTTCTTCTGTAGGACATTAATAGTAATTCTGATGTCAGAAAACACGTGCACATATGGGCTTGAAAAGGACCCTACCTCTATAATACTCTACCCTTACAATGGAATAACAGCCACATCTCACAGTGTTGCTGCATATATTAAGTATGATTTTATATGTGAAAGGTTGATTTGTGAGCTATTAAATTATGTTTTTGTATACAAATTCTGTTTTATATTTCAAGTGTATTTATTTAGTAATAGTTTTCTGAAATAAATTTATGATTCGTTTGAGAAATACTTCTCTTTTTTTTTTTTTTTCCCCTAACAAAGAACCAAAACAGCAAAGGCTCTTCTCAGGTATGACTTTAGATTAGAAAATAATGTTTATAGATTTTTATTAGCAGAACATTTGCTTCTCATTCTCTAATTTATGTAACTCTCCAATAAGAACAGTGTAACTGTTGGACTGCTTTGGAGAAGTAGGTATTTCCATTTCATAAATTAGTAGAAATGTGACACTGTATTTGCAACTATTAGAAAACTGAAATCTTTGAAAAATATTTTATTTTGATGTTCTATTTACTTTGATATATAAGAGGTTACTATTATTATTTTGCTTCATGTACTTCAGCTGTGAAAACAGTATAAAATAGCTAATCAAGGCAATATTTTTGACATTTATAAGTTGAAATTATGAAACCACAGACAATTTGTCTAGACTGTGGGAGCATATAGTTTTTCAAGCTAAATATAATTAATCAATCAGAAATATGCTAAACTGCTCAATTTTCACCCTTTTAAAATTCATTTAAAATACTATGCTAACTATAGAATGAAATAGTTATGATAAATTTTGGAAGAAATAGTCCAATATTAGCTTGGGAAATATTATCAGCTGCTACTTGGATAAGAAATAAATAAATAAATAAATTATTTTAAATTCTGAACAATCAGGTAAACAACTTTAAGAGAACCCATAGCTATCCCAACCTCACCTTAATACGAATTGTGATATTTGAGGTAATGGTACTGTATACTTATGTGACTGCATCCCTATTTATCATGTGTAACTAAGATTCTGATACAAACTAGATCTGTCCACGGTCAGTGAAATGGAAACCCCAGCTTTCATGATTTCACCACTTTCTCACTTTAGTTTACATAGACTTTCTGTATTTACCTCAACAGAAAGCTGCAAACTACAGTTGTCTTTTGTCTAAGTGAAGTTCCACAGTGTAAGATTTCTCTACTCTGCCTAGGAATCCCTTGAGCCTGCTGTGCTCTTTGGTTATAGTAGTTATTCACATCCACCTCTTACAACTACCCTTTGTGAAAATATTCTGTGTCCCTTAAATCATTATCTCAGACCGCTGCTGTTTTTAAGTGATTTCTTACTTTCGATAAGACTCTGAATTGTGATATTCTGCTGTGCACTCAGAATATTTTACATTTCAATAGGACTTTTAGAGACAGTCTCTTATCTCCTCTTGTACTATAATTTTCTGCCTCTAAATCTATCCATTCTCTTCCCTATTCATAAATTCAGTTTAATACATACTTTTCCTTAACCCGCCTTCATATTATTGATTGTGGCCACTTTGATCATGATTTGTAAGTTTTAATGTCTAAAAATAACATCCTTTCAAAACCCTTATGAAAAATGATGGCATAATTTGGATAAAACAATGCAGTAAGTGGAAAAGTTCTGAGCTATATATTTTATACACAGATGATGTATACACAGATGATGCACACTTGAAAGTGCATTCATTAATGTTATCTTGAAATTCCTCTAAAACTTTATTATACATACTTAGAAAAAACTATGTCAAGAGAAGAATGAAAGATTAAAAAGTTTATCTTGCTATGTCATTGTCAACTAAACTGTTGATTTAATGACATTCTCTGGGAACAGTCTTTAATTTCTCAGAAATATAGCTTTCTCATCATAAGATAATCATAGAATTATTGCTTTCTTTCACATAGAAGTATTAGCAGAATTAATTGAAAATTTTAAATGTGATGCACTATTTATATGCCAGACTATTTAAATAACAAAAGACCATTTGGTATAGATGTCCTGGTTACTTTTTCCTCTTTTCTGGGACAATAATACCTGACACCTAAAATTAAAGGAGGAAAGGATTATTTAGCTCATACTTTGTAGAGGTTTCATGAAGTCCATAATCAGCAGGCTCCAAAGCAGGTTGACATGGCATAGGGGCAACAGTTTAAGGTGGCAGAAGACAGCAAAAGCTGCAAGATCAGTAGAAGCGAGAGCAAGACTCGCTTCCTCTCTTATATTGTAAGCAGGTTATCCTCCTCGCATGGGTGTAACACACACCATCTCCCTCACTTCTTCTTGCAGGGGCTTACAAAGTTTACAAAGTGGAAACCTTGACCACCTGCTGAGTCACTTAAACTTTTAAACTTCTCCAGTTGACACAATGAATAACAACCTAGAGCTTAAGCACATATTCCCTACTCACCAGAATGTAGAACTGCTGAGTTATTTAGTTAAGCTTTTAGACTTCTCAAGACCACAAAATGTATCAACCATAACAATAGGCAAACTTTATTAAGCAAATACAGAGACAAACGTGTAAACCTCAAACAAATTCCAGCAGTATTTCCTGAGGATCCTATGAAAGATTTATCTGGAATTGGATGTAAAGGGGGAATTGACAGTTACAAAAGATTGTTTCAACTTTGCTTAACCTTAAAAAAGGAAATTTATAAGAAACAATGCAAAGCACAGATAATCAGTTTCAAAGAAAACCATACAGATTATTCGACTTTGCGACTTTTAGAAAAAATAAATGGATGCTGTAATACAACATTCATCAAAGTCTTTTATGAAGATTTGAAATCATTGATTTAGTTCATGTTCTTCTCTGAAATTTCAGGGCTCATTAAATGGTGGCTACAGAAAGAAACAGAAATTGATATGCCACCATGTCAGACACAAAGATTTTCTACTTTAGGTTTATTTTCTGAAAGAACGCTCTCAGTTCGTAAATTCTCAAGAGCATAACACCAAAATTTCTGCAATAAGTAAGTCCTAAATGTGTACATACACATTTTTGCATATAATCAAATCAGAGCATGATTTATTAGACATTTGATTTTGCTTTTGGTTTTCATTCTGTAGCTCAGGTCCCTGCATTTTATAGAGTTGGTAGTTATTTATAATGTGAAATTAAGAAAGAAACATAAAGCAACATACAAATATGAAACACTATTTACCATTGTTACTAAACCATTTTATACATCTCTTTATTTTACCATTTGCTGATATAAGTGATGATTTAAATAAAAATACATAATGTGTATCTTTTCATAATTATGTGTTTAAATTCTTAAATGAATAAAGGAAAATATAATAAAACAATGATTTCTAGTTTTTATTTCATCTGTGGATGTCTTTCTTCAAGGACTGGCAAGAATGCTATAAGTTTTGAAAAAATATGTTCTGTGTTAAAGTTCTTATAAATAAAATTATGCATAAAATATTCCATTGGTTAAATCTAATAATAGGTGGTATAATGTTTAATTTATACACACTATAATGAGTTTTGTGATATATTCTTTTAAAATGAAATTCTTAATAACCGTCTCCCAAATAATTAACTTCTATTTCAAATATTACTAAAGAAATAGATTAACTAATGATGTGAATAATAAACAGATTCTATTCCTGGCAAGCTCAAAGTCCTGAGTTTGATTCCTGGAAGCAAAAACATAAAAATAAATAAATGAATTGTATTCAAAATAATATGGATAACAATCTTAGAAATTTGCATGTGATTTAGTTGACGAAAACAAAGTTAAATGTCATAAATCACTATTTCTAACTTTTCTCAGATAAGATATAACTTAATTATGGATAGATGTAAACAATAAAAGAATCTTACTATCTCCCATAACACCAAAGACATCATGACCCATACCAATTTCCTAAGTTGCTAAAAAAAAAAAGTGTTTGGTTTAAAAAACAGAAATCAATTCTCTTCCTGTCCTGAAGGCTGTAAGTCCAGAATCAACACATTTTTCTCCCTCCGAAGCCTCTTTGATTCTTTGTCAACTATTCTGGCTTCTTGTGACCATAGGTATTTCTTGATTCTGTAAAAAAATTGAAATCTCTGTTTCTGTCTTCATGTTCCTTCTTCATGTAACCCTGTGTCTTTATATGGCTGTCTTTCCTAGAAGGGCAAGACTCCTGCTGGATTAGGAGTCTCCCTCCTCAGGACATCTCAAGAAGTCCTCATAACTTCACTGACTAGATCATCAATGATTCTCTTTGCAAATAAGATCACATTTTGACATAGGAGGATTTAAGATTTCAACATGTGTTTTTGAGGGGACACAACTCAACTTGTCACAAAACTAAACTTCCATAATTTTTATAAGGTTAAATATCTGGTAAATATGTATTTATTAGAAGATTGATGACACGTTTCTAAATAGTAGAAGAGTTCAGAGAAGCTGTATCAAAAGAAAAAAACGCTTAGAAATGTATCATAGAAGTTAAATATAAAAGCAACAGTTAAGAAAGATGAGTGCAAAAAACAATAAAGAAACTTTATTCTCTCCCCAACTTCAGTATTCTTGCTTTAGCATTTAACAACTCTTGCTCTAAATATAATAAGCAAGACAAGGAAAGTGAAAAATAGATGTCTTAATGGTTTACAGGATCAAGCTAACAACACTTCTTTGTCTAGAGCTGTGTACTTTGACTACTTGATCAAAATTGGGGCTCTGTTAGCAAAGAACAAAGAGGAGGTAGATTTTTAGTTGTACGACTAACGTTGTCTGCCATAAACTAATACAAATATGCAAAGAGAGGTCAGAGAGTTGAGAAAGTCTCAAAATGTTGCTGCCATTTACCAGTTAAGCTGATATTTAGAACATTTCTTCCTCTATAACAGCCAGTGTATTAGTCTGTTTTGCTACATTAATATTATAAAATATTTTCAGGAGGCTATTTTATAATTAAGAGGTTTATTTTCACTCACAATTCTCATGGAAGGTTGAACAGTCATTTAGCAAACCTCACTGGCAAAATCTTAAGGTAGTGTAGTGTATAACATGCGTGAAACAGAGCAAGTGTGTGTGTATGCACACGTGTGTGTATGTGTACTCTGGTCTTCTGATGAAGTCACCAGTATTCAATCACCAGGTTCCACCAAGATGACCTTATCTAACCCAAAATTGCCTCATAAACGACTCAAATCTAAAGACTATGATGAAATTAATTGTGCAACTTCCTGGTATATCACAGGGAGGGTTACATTTTGAAGTGTTGGTCCTTAGATGAGACTCCCAGACCATACCAAGCAGCCAACCAATCAGCAACACCAAATTGCAATAAACAAGGTGCCAATAAGATCACATTTTATTACTAACACAAACTAAAAGAAATTAATCGCTCTAAATCAAGCATGATTGATGGCACAAATGGGGAAGAGCAGCGTTTCTTCAATTTTTTGTTCATTTTCACGTACATGGCAAAATAGAAGTCTGGAACATGACATGTGAGTAAGGTTGTGAGCACTGATGCACATTATCAAAAAGTTATTAATGGGTAACCTACTTGACAACACGTTTTTCTACCTCATTTTTCAAATGTCATTAATAAAATGCATAAAAATATTTAATTTTTTAACGACAGAAATTTGTGCTAATCTTCAAATAATAGAGGCTGAGTTCAGTGGAAATTAATAATGGAATTTATTGAGATCACTATTTATCAGAAAGGAAATTTTAAAAACTCGAGAAACAGTTTTATCATCAATAAATGGAAGTTATTGAATTAAACTCCTCATGGAGGCTCATTATTCTACACATCACCATAATTCATGGTCTGTAACCACATAATTTGCCTGAGCTAGATTTCTGAATCTACCACTAATTTGCTAATTGACAGTGGGTAAATTAACTTTTCTGTTTCTTGGCATTCTCTCTCATAAAAAGCATCACATAACATTATTTCCTATTTTATGTAATAGACATACAAATTAAGGGAGGTAATATCCATATGATGCCTCTGATAAAGGTATCAGTCCCTTGTATGTGTGTATGTAGGCGTGCATTTGTTAAACAAGGGTTGTCAAAACAATCATGGGTACCTGAAAGTCAAAAGGAAGACTGAAGTTCATTTCAGTGAAAGATATGCAATGTAAAATGTTTAGCATAAAAATTTAGGGAAGGAATAAAACAGAGCCCTTTTGTTAACATAGGATAAAATACAACATTGGCACAGAGCCGAAAATCAGTGTTAATATCTTTGTCTAATATCAAATAATGTATTTTCCTTGCTATGTTACATTTAGACTATTAAGGGCTTTTGACACAAAACCTACATGATGACCAGAACACTGATTCACATGAGTCACTAATGTCTAGGTATAGTCACAAATACATCCAGGTATATTTTTAACTTACTACATTTTTTATAATGTGAATAAAGCACAAGACATTGTCATGAGTATACTATTCATAGCATTCAGAACTTTCAGACATTTTTATTTCCACATGAGCATTTAAATTTTTAAAATTAATTTAATATATAACTGCATAGTTGTTAGAGTTTAAGACATAACCTATGACTGGAAAGCAATGACAAGCAGAAAATGTCCAAAATCATAACAAGTCAAAAGAAACATTGCTTCTCCAGCAAGAGTGATGTTCTCAATTTACTTACAAAGGTCTTTTGCTCTGTAACAATTTCTATTATGAGATTATATTGCTCAAGGTCCTCTAGAGGAAGAGAATCCATTTTATATATACATGGATTTATTAGATAGAAACAGAATCAGAGGCAGGAGAGTCCACAAGGGCCTTCTGTGCTCTGAAAATTCAGAGGAGCCAGTATTTGCTCAGTCCAACTAGCTGGATGCTACAGAACAAAAGGACCAACCGAGGAAGCAGCACTAGTCTGAAACTGAAAGTCTAGAAGCTCCTTAGAGAAACACAGGTATAAATCTGCGCTGGAAGGCTGAAGAAACTGGAGTCTGATGTCCACTGATGATGGCAACAAAATACACACCTCCTCGAGCAGAATGGAGCTCTTCAAATGCAGAACCACTGTCTCCCTCTCTACCCTTTATTCCATCCAGCTGATAAGCCTATTAGATGGTGCCTTTTATAATCAGGGTGGGTCTCTCCTATTCAACTGGCTTACATGCCTGTCACCTCTGGTAACACCTCACAGACAAACCCAGAGGTATACTTTACTAATCTGCTGGGAATTTCTTAATCCACTCAAGTGGACATATCAGGATTAACAGTCACAGAAATTTCTTTCACTAATCATTTAAGTTTTTGAGTGTGCACATGTGTGTAAAATATAGTTCAATAACCTTAATTTAAGCAGGGTTCGAACTCAAGACAGCAGATAAGATTTGCAAATGTACCACCCATAATTTTAAATTCAGGTGTGACTGTGGACCCTTACGGCAGGCAGGTTTACTGGTTGCAAGAAAACAGGAATGGCTAATTAGTATGAGTGAAAATTTCAATGAGAATAAACTCCACTAGAGTTTTCTGGAAGAGTTTTTGGAGTGGACATTCCTAAAGATATCTTCCATTAAAACTGTGACTTCACTGGGAGCAGATACTACTCTGTACTGTAATATTAATTTATCAATAAGGATATCTTTTTCTTTAAAGTCTCAGGCATCTTTTGTTTTTGTCTTTTCTTTTGAGTCTTATAGGTTCATTTATTTGATTTCTTTGTTCATTCTCCATACATATATATATCAAGAAAGTCTAACAAATGGTATGTAACTTCACAGCAGTTACTCTTCTCTATTTCCTCTACCCTAGCCCCTTTAGATCCTTAGCTGTTCTTTATAACCTTGTAGCTCCTGACTTTTCAAAAACCATAGTATTCATTTGCACAGTCCTTCTAAAAAAATTTTCCCTGCTGCTCCTTTGTCAGTTCTTTACATGAATTTGCAGAGTTGGCATTACTTAGCTATGACTCTGAATTAAACCTGTCAGGGACTTGCTTATTTTTTGCTTCTTATTTTAAGCAAGACGACATCATGAGTTTTATGAATCAAAAGACTAATGAGTTCATCTGTCACATTTTGCAAGAATGCCACAGTGAATCACTTTTTCTGACTTTAACTGGCACTGGGAAATTACTACATGTAAATAGACCTACTGAGATGTCAAAACAAAAGTGGAACACAAAGAAATTGCTGTATGGTTTCCCTGAAATGTTTGGCAGGGCTTAGAGCTTTACTAGACAATTGGGAAAAGTCTGAGGAGTGAGGTTTAGGTAAACTGTTCAGATTTGAAGAGAGGATAAAGGTGTAATAAAGAGCTACAAAATACAATCTTCTCTCCAGTTAGTAGAGTATTGTTGAGTCAAATGAAAGCATAAAGAATAAGACCCTCATGATATTATAAATGTATTGGCATGGAACATTTAAAACACTTATCTTTAAGATGAAAATATAACAGCTTTCTTTTTGAGAACTTATGAAGAACTTCTTTCTTTCAAAATATTTAGGCAAGTCATCAATATTAGACTGAAACTATTCTTTAATTAAAATACACTGAATACCTCCTTTTTAGTTTGCATCATGGTAAGACTTTCATTGATCTTTTTTCCGAGTGGAAGTAGGTAAGGGTGAAGATGATATCCAACATAATTAAGTGATCATAATGTCCCTAGTATTATGTTAATCACTTTGAGCTATAATCTCTTAATACCAAGGACCCAGGCACACTTTTAATACACAGATAATCAATATGTTCTGTGTATAGATGTTTATCAATGGCTGCTCTATTAGAGAAGCAGAACCACTGAAGAATATGGAATAAGAATTTTTCTAAAGATTGGATTACATTTGTAAGGATATAACAGAGTATGGTTAGAGGATCAGAGAAAAGTCACTAACAAGGAATTATGGTGCTTGAAATCTGTAGAAGATTGTTTTCTCTACGTTTAGGGATACACAGTTTCTGAGACAAGGAAATCAAGGAGTTATATATAAAATGTTTAAAGCAGGAGAAATTAAAATCAAATAGGATTTGTGAGGGAAAACTTAAATCCATGAGAATAAAAAGGGGCCAGTGCCTGTCAGTCACAGTCTTTCTTATCAATTATGACTTGTCAACTGGCCTTGAGTGACCCCCCTCGACCTCCAGAGGAAGCTGTTGTCCTCCACCTTGAGCCTACGTGAAAGCCTGGTACAAAATGTAAAGAATTTAAGGAAAATCTGAAGTCTGACTGGCTTCAGTCCCAGCCCTTGAAATGAGCTATCAGATCAGCAACACATTAGAGATAGACACACAATGAAGCCCAAAGGCCTGGCACCAATCTCTTTTCTTCCTGACTACCATTTCACATCCATTTTCCCAACCTCACTAATATCTCTTGTGGGTACCCTTGTCCAAAGTCATACAGAATGGACCATTAGAAAAATAAAGATAGAGTTTAGCTACTTTGACACACACAAACATTATTGAATTTAGCATCTTGATCCAGACTATCTGAATTTATTTCCTGAACCTAGCGCTTCTTGGTTTTGACGCCTTATGTTAGCTATTTAAACATGCTATGCCTCAATGTCTGAAATTTTAAACTGAGCATAATTGTAGTAACTACCTTATCAAGTTATTGTAAGGCCCTGGGTTAGGTAAATAAATTATCTCGTGAATGACATTTTTAGGTCTACTCCTAAATCTCATCTTCTTTGCTCCGAGTTAGAGCATGCTATGATTTCTATATTTTAGATCAGAATAAAATAAAATAAAAGACACCAAGAGCTTCTCTTTTACAGGGAATACTCTGCTTTCAACCCCTCTGCCTAATGATAAAAACTCCTGCAGTCAGAGCAGCCTTGTGCCCGAAACTGGTGATGTGATTGTCAGTGGACATAGCCACAGGCATGCATCGGCCATCATTTTTTCTCAGAGTAGTGAAGGCTAAGGTTAAAGTAGATGATAAAAGCTCCTTAGAGTGACCCTGGAACTCAACCCATTGTCTCCCTGGCAAAAGTTTCATATCAGAAAACTTCCATGAAGCCCTTAAGCAAAGGAACAAACTATTCCATAAATAGATTAAGGAGAAGTATTTTCAAAAGATGAAGAGTACAACCCCCAAACACAAAGATATGAAATTGCATGTTATCTATATTTCTTTGATGAAACAATTAGTTATTTTACCAAAACAACCTAGTATTGGTATACCAAAATTAAAAAACACTGGTTATAATTTTAGTACTGAGCCACAAGAATGGGAAAATTACTAAATGATCTGGGAGAGGATCATCTGCTTCAAAAGGCTATTTCTGAGGATTTTTCTTCAGGCACCTGTTATATCCACTATATTGATGAAAAAATTGAAGTTCAAGGAAATTAACTAAAAGCCGTGCACAGATTCAGTCAGTAACTAGAAGTCAAGATTCACATTCAGGAATTAATATTAAAAGCCAGCATTTTCAACTTCTTTGCAAAATGCCTTTTCTTTCTTTTTTTTTTTTTCTTTTTCTTTTTTTTTGTGGCACCAGGGATCGAACTCACAACCTTGCACTTGCCAGGCAGGCGCTTGGGCCCCTGAGCTAAATCCCCAGCCCAAAATGCCTCTTCTTTACAGTTAGGATGAAACACTGAAAGCTATGGCCAAAGCCATGAAACAACAAATGCCAGGCATTTGCATGATATTTACACTTAGAGTCCATTTGAAATACTTAATATACTGCATGTTTTCCTATCATTGCAGATTGTCTCGATCAGGTATTTGTGCAGAAGTGATTCTCAATCTTAGAAATATTTTCAGAGGTAGAGTGTTCCCAAATCAGTTATTTAAAATAATTACAAAAAGAATTTCTGAGTTTCTTCCCAAGCTAACACCTAGAAAACTCTGTGCTATCAGAATTTTAATATGCATATGAATAAGCTGGGCATCTTGTTAAAATGGAGATACTCTTTTAATAATCTGGAGTGAGTCTGCTATTCTAATAAGCTTTCAAATGATGTTCTGGGAGCATGCTTTGAGAGGCAAAGCCATAAGCTATTTAGATCCTCTCTAGATATCTCCCAGTGATGAGTTACAAAAAATTCAGGCACCAGGAATCTCTTTGATTATATATTGCTGGGGCTCACTGAAGTGATGCCTAGAGTCTGACAAAGACCTAAAGTGACATCTACATGGTAAACCCCACTGGCAGCATCATCCTCACTGCCAAAGCCTAGCCATCCTATTTGTACTATTCCTTTTGAGGAACTTAACAGAAAGTCAAAGATCAAAAGTTTATTTCATATAGCAACAAGATCAAATGTTCCTATTATCAGTTACACATCTTAATCCAGTATGATAGCATTAAAAAGAACAGTAGCACTAAATCTAAGTATGAATCGTTTTAGGTGATATTTAGGTTTTCTTACTTGCCACATATTACTTATGATTAAATCATTCAACAACCTCAAAATTTTTATTATGCTTTCTAAATTTTGAAGCTCTTTTGGTAATATACGAACAGACATTTGATTTTATTTGTATCCTATCCAATCTCAAGATACCCCCAAGCTACCTACTAAAGAAATAAAGAAAGGATGGGAGAGTCCTGCAAACCAGTTATAGTGACTTTAGCAATGTTGTTTAAAATAACTCTATTCAAAAACTCAAGGGATATTAAAGCTGGCTGACATTGTCTCATCTGAACTATTCTGTGATGCATAGATGCAAAAGCCAGCCATTGGAGAGCTCAGTAAGTTGCTCAAAGTAATATTATTAGAAAAAATCAGGACGATCACTTGATAGTTTTACTTCTAGTCATGTTTATTGTAGAACAGCCTTCCTTTGCATGTCTGTATAAATTTCCAATATTACTAGATTAGTCAGGATAAACTAAATTATGGTACCTTAAAAAATGAGTGTCAGATCTCAGTGGAACACAGTAACATAAACCATTTATCATCCATGCTGTGGGTCCATGTTGATTAGCCGAGGCTCTGCTTCATGTTATCTTGACTTTGCAACACAGATAGGCAGAGCAGCTCTAACTGGTGACCTACTTTTCTCATTGCAGGGGGAAATACACACGGTCAACTGTGTGCTGACTTGCTTTACTCACATTTTAATGGCCGAAAAACTAACACAACAGAGCATGATATATTTTCTTCCCAGAGAGAGAAGCACCACAGGTGACAAGACCAAGCTTGATGTCTGTAGACCAGAGAATTATAGTTTTCTATCTGAGCAACATGTATATTTTTTAAATGATGCCATCTTCTGCATTAACTTATAGTATGAACTCTTTTGCTTTTACATAGATCTAGCATTCATAGCACATCCTCAGTAAAAAAAAAAAAAAAAGTCCATTGTCACAAATAAGTGCCATTTTCCTTTCCTGGTGATTGTAATTTCAAAAATATTTTTCCAGTAGAGATTAGTCAAGATTGTTTCAAGTACTTAAATCATAGTATTTTCCTCTATGGCCAAGAGTGCAGTATAAATAACAGCTATACCATTTTATGATGAACCGATTATGGAGCAAAATGATACGTAGATCAAATCAAAGATATACATGGCAGGGGTGTGAAGGTAAGAAATGGCTGGAAGGGTATTACATTTCCTGTATTCACAAAAGGCCACATGTAGAGCAATCCTCAAAGTCAAGGACAGTGACACAGCTTTAATTTTATATTCAGCTGAGGTACAGAAGTTGATAACACCATTCTCAGTAAGTTGTAATCGCAATCACTTCTATATATGTGACTATAAAATCATTAGGATTCTGTAGCAAGGATTGAAAAATACTATTCTCATTCCAGCTGCTTATTGCCACAGTAGATAAGATAATAATGAATACAGAAGATGAAAAAAAACAGAATAAACTCCTTAACCCCTTTACCTACTGTTCATAGAAGCAGGTATCCCTCTTAGACTCTAGTTTAAATATTGTCTTGCAGCTAGTATCAAAGCCATTAAGTGCTCTGTGAAACCAAAAGAGAGAGCAGATTTTGGAGAAACAAAAATATATCATTTATTTTGTGTTAATTGGTCATGACTGCAAAAACATGTGTACAATATCTTTGGTTATTTTCAGCTGGAAAAAAAAAACTGGGATACAAAGAGACCTTTTCTTAAATTGTTAGGCAAGCTTGGCAACTGCTCAGGGAAAAAAATATATACATATATAAAGTATTTGTGAACTAAATGCAGCATTTTTGGTAACTACATTCCAGTTATATGTGTGTAAATATATGTGTGTGCATTTGTTTAAATGTATGTGTGATTCTAAACATGTTGGAATGTTTGTACATACTTGTGCTTACATGCACATGTTTGAGCTAAACGTGAAAGTGCACATTTGAGTATTTGTTTTTATAGGTGTATAGGATGTTCTGCTCATGATAATAGCAATTTCATGATTATTTTTCTGCTATGCATCAATTTCCATTGATTGAGATTAGCTTCTGGTCATCTATCTGGATCATTTCACTGAATAGTTAATTTTATTTTCTAGATAAGGAAAAAACCAGCAGATATAGACATCTGAGAGTTTAGGCTCTGTTTTTTATCAGTTATTGAGAGCTTAAATTTAATTAAATTGGAAACACATAAAATCTAGTTCAGTATAGATAGTAGCTTATGTAGCAGGAATCTTAAAGTGCTTTTAAAAGGGCTTTTTTGCAGTCTCATGAACTGTGTTAACTGTTTTAATTGAGTATTTTAATTGCAGAATTGTGTTTTGAAGCCTCTTCACAGCATCTTTGTTTTTCCTTATCTGCAGAAATATGTCTAGGCTGTCATTAAACCTGCTTGTGTACTAGTGAAGTTTGTGATTAAAGAAGGGAAAGAATGGTAGGATTATGCAAAACCTTGCAATGCTTTCTTGTTGCCTTCTTACCATGATTTTTTAATTAAGTTTTCAATGGCATCCTCTCAATGAGAAAGCATAAAAAATAATGTAAAATTAGAAGAGTCAAATAAATAATGATTAGGCTTATATATGATCCAAAACTTTTAAACTTTTAGAAGATTTTATGCAAAATTTTATCACACTGTTACAGTCAACATGTTTTTGATGACACATTCTATATTTACACAGTTAAAATTGAGATCTTACATATAAACATTAACCTAATAATTAATCAAAATGTAATTTGATGTCTATTAGGTAATATTCTCATAAAGATGGAGAGTTGATTGGCACAGTGTTTTCAAATCAACCTAGTATGAGTTGGCTTTGTTTCCAAATTAATGTCTTATAACCTCACTAAAGCAATATATATTTTTTCTCTGATATATATATATATATACTTAAAATATGTCCACAACAAAATAGTACATCTAAACAAATTACACACTTAATGTGTTAGCAAGAAATAAAATATTTATACTCTCGAGTTACTGAATTTATCATGAACAATAGCAAGAGATAAAGAAAATCAAAAGCCATCTGGATATTTTAAATCCAAAACCAAGAAGACTGGCTTTTTAAATTTTTCAGAATAGGCTTCAAATAATTTGTAAATATATCAAAGGATATCACTAAATATTATCACTTTAAATATTAAAGAAGAGCACCTCTCCTTTGTTATTGATAAAATTACTTTGTGCAAGGTTCAAAAGGTGTCAATTTCCTTGAGACAATTACAAA